>BQNB010049826.1:0-38841 GCA_026074375.1 Tanacetum coccineum
TATATATATATATATATATATATATATATATATATATATATATGTGTGTGTGTGTGTGTGTGTGTGTGTGTGTGTGTGAACCAAACACCCTCCTTAATTGTTTTAGGCTCTATCAAAGCTAAAAACTAAACACCCCTTTCCTTTTACTAGTTCCTATAAAACCAATAACCAAACACTCCTTATTTAATTTTTATGTATTTGGAAAATTTTGCTAGATTTTGTATTAAGCATAAATCCTTACCATGTTTACCAATAGTCTACATATAAACCTTTACTTTCCATTTAAATATACACAATAAAAAAAGAAATATAAAGACCATTTGACCGGCCCAAAAACACACACAAACACGACACCCATTTTTATTTTCCCTCTTCTCCTTCCCTGCTCCATCTCACGGTTCACCACTATCATCACCAACAATTGATAATTTTCCATTTTTGATCTAATTCAAGTATTCAAGATTCTAATTCAAGATAACCTAAGGTGTCTCCAAGATTTAATTCATCCAATTTCAAGATTAATCAAAGAATTAAACGTTAGGGTTTCATAATTAAATTGGGGCTTTTGCAAGAATTGATTGGGGTTTGGTTTAAGCAAGTGTATAACAATATTTAGAAGGGCTAGAATCTATTCTTGATTTTGTTTGGGTTGCTCCTTGGTTCGAAAATCATCCAACACCCTAAAGGGTGTGTTTGTGCTTGATGTAGCACCCCAAGTGGTATATTCGTTGCATTGTAATTTTGGGGGTGTTACAGAGTGGTATCAAAGCTCAAGTTATAGCGAACTAGGTCGTTTTCAAAACCTGGACTATAACTGTTTTTTTTTTTAATATTAAGAGTCTTTCACCGTTGTATGATATCCGCTCGCGCATGCTCTCTGGCCCCTTAAATGCTCTCTTTTGCATCTCTATTTATATTACATGGGTAATGAGTATTTAATACTTGGCCATGATTTCGCTCTCTTACGTCTATCATATGACGTCTTACTATTTACCTTATATCGGTCTGTTATATTGATCACTCTGATTTTCGAGTACTTCCTGATTTCTCATTTACTCCCTTAAGCGTTGATACTGGTATTATATAAGGATACATATACATATGGGCTATTTTCTTTTGATCTCTTACGATTAACTTCGAAATTTTTCGCGACTTTACCTTATTCTCTTTTGATGATATCGAAATTCGGCGTACTTTGTCAATTTCACTGGTTATTTTAACATTCGACTCCAAGTTTGAACACTCTTCTTATGCTTTTAAATCGCATATGTGATTTCGTAATCTATCGTTTTGAAGTCTTCCAGTTGATGGGAATACGACTTTAACTTGTCACCTCGGATCGTGCCGTCTTTTGGCACTTGCCTTTGGAACGCGATTGACTAACGTCTCATTATTCTTCTCGTTACTTCTTATGATTTTGAAGAATCATGCCGCCAAGGAGACTCCTTCTTCTCAACGTAACATGGTTTTGATCTCGTGCCTTGTTGTGACAATGCTTAAGTAGGCTAATTTATAATTATCTTATTGAAATGAATTGGGACGCCTCTTCATTTGAATAAGGAAATTATAAATCACTGAACCATAAATTTCTAATTCTTATTTACATGGATTGGGACGCCTTTGGATGTAAATAACGATTTGTAAATGAGTGGGCTTAAGTGTATGGCATTCGTACAAATAACTTTCTTTCGATTTGTAATCTGTTTGTACGAATAATTCATTTTCTTCGTTCATCTAATCATTATCGTTATTATCTTCATACGAATGAGTCTTTAGACTTCCTTCGGTTCGTAATTTGTTCATTTGATTATTTCTGAATGTTTATCCGACATGGCGTGCTTCTCTTTTAACAAGTAATACTAGAGGACAAGGCTCATTTAACGGGGAAGGACTGTAACATTCCGTATTTTCAGGTCATTTTTTCGACGTCATCAATTTTAACGAGTTTTCCGTGAGTGAGTGTCGGACATTTAAACATTTTGATTTGTCGATAATAAATATTTTCCGTATTTATTATGAAAAATTTGGAGAAGAATTGATAATTTTTATTTTTGACGTTTCGCGAGTCAACGGTTGATCGCGCGTTCGTTAATCGTTTTGAGCATCGTAAAAATTTACGACATGTCTCGCTATTATTCTTATGATCATAAAATATCATTTTATGAACCGTGTCATCTTTGTTCCTCAACCTTGGTCATAGCTCGCGTTTAATTAATAAGATATTTATAAGATATTTATTAGATATTTATCTAAAATATCTTTTAGATATTTTTCTTTAACTTAACTCTAGTTAACTTAACTAGAGTTTCTTAAATCTTAGTTAAGAGCCATATAAAGGTTAACTATAACTATAAGAAAAACATACAAAACATATTCCTAAGGTGTAAAACACAAAAATCTCTCCCATTTCTCTCTATACATGCCACGGCTCAAGAACACCCCTTTACACAATCCATACAAATTTTTATACCACTTATACAAGCATACACACATCATTCCTACAGACCTTCAAGGTGTTTACAAGATTGTTAACCATTTGCAAGTATTGAGCAAAGGATTGGAATATTATGGTTTCAACCCTAATCTAGAGGTTTCCATTGTGCACAGCTTTGTGTTTTTGATCTCACCACGGTTTTGGATTAGTTTGGTTCATCATACTACATATCATCAAGGGTAACAAAGAACTCATATATTATAGATACTTATGATTTAATGTGTTCATAAGTATTATTTAGCTAAATCACCATTTCGGGTTGTCTTTAATAATGGGTTTTGATTAAAGTGAGATAAGAACACTTGTTAACTTGAAATATTTGAACACAATATGACCTAGATGAGCTAAATATATTTAAGACATAAGATATTAAGGGTTCTAATGGTTTGTAACAAAGGATAAAGCTAAAAGTCCTGAAAAACAAGTTTTAACACATTCTGAAGAAAAAATATCTTAAGGGAGCTGTTTTTATTCCAAAATTTACATATATTGTTTATGATTTTTATAAAATACAACTGGTCCACAAGGATCAGGGTCCCATAAAGAACTCGAAAAAAACCGATTAATAACGAAGAAGATACGCTATTTACAAGTTTAAACGATAGTTAATAATTTTATTATTAAACAATATTATAAAAGGATAACTATTCATCCACAGAAACTTATACTTATAAACACAATATATGATAAAACTTACAATTAAAGAAACGTGCTCGAAAGAACAATAAAATCGGAGTTAAAACGAATACGTTATGGACATTATACGTATAAGCTACATTAAATTTATATAAATTAATTACTAAATCATGAATAGAAAAAGTACTATTCATCACAAGATTTTTAACTTTTTAAAATACGATTATTGATACTCGTTCAAATACGAAAGCGTGAATGCGAAGGGAAACGTCACACAACGGGATTAAAACGAGAAAGTTACACACTATTATCTAACTTGTGCCTATTCTTGAGGTGAATAGTTGTTGGTTCTTTTTATTAAAACTTTTATGCAAACACTTATGGAATCATTTAAATAATATTTATAATTAGATTATACATTATAAATATTATTTTTACAAATAAGCGATTTAAACCATTTGAAATGATATACGGAGATTAAATACATGGTATATAAATATCAAATCCAATTTGAACATAATTTCACAAACACACTAATGGTGATTAGCTATATACGAAATATAGTATGTGTTATGAGTTTCCAAATGCTATATACTAGGGAGTTTCATAATGAGGCCTCTTCGGATGACGTATTGACAGTTGTTGGATTTACGATTAAGTAACGCTAGCTCCTCGTACGACTGTCCATGACCTCTCATTAATTATGATAGCCCTAGACGATAGTACAATAACAGCTATAAGAGTATATCCAATGTTATTAATTAAAGAACTTGGTAACTTATTACGACCCATATTTACTTAGGTGCTTTCGGATATTTTCCCGTGAGTACATTATGCCATTTACCGATTATTTCATCACTTCACTTCTAAGGTGAGTGATTCATAGCCTTCGTCGCTTTTACTTATTTTTTTTACATGCTTTATACACCCTGGAGGGGGATACATGCTTGTTACAAACTCTTTTACATACTCGTTTATCTTATAACAATGTGATTACTTTTCAATACTTTGTGAGTTCATAGTCTCGCATTTCAATCTTTTCAATGTTTTATAAACCCGCGAGGGGAATACATGCTCTTTTACAAACTCATATATTTTACTACAGTACAATTACCTTTCAAATACTGATGTGAGTCATAGCCCCCTTTTACTACTTAATTGTTTTACAAACTCTAAAGGGTGAATTACATGCTTATTTTAACTATTGGACACAAGTTTTATCTAAAGAGTGTTTTTCAAAGTTATTTAAACTGTATGCTATCCAGATTACTGCTGAATAATTATTGCCTAAGTTACCACTATTGCCAATAAGTCCCCTACTATATCAGAACCGACAATTGCTATGTAGTGAGCGCGAGTGTTGTGGATAAGAATTCTATCGGGACTGAACAATCCCCACCTAGAATTTCCTGGTCACAAGTTGACCATGGTGCATTAACATTGAGAATACATTTAGGTTTGTTGTCAAGCATCCTATAACATTGGGGCACAAAACTAGTTTAAGGCTTCGGGGTCAGACTTAGTGCAATAATAACAAAGTGTTGACATGATTAATGTTTTCTCTTGTCTACCTTACTATTATAGACTATGGAATACTACATATCTGCTATTAATTGTTTTGGACTTTCGAAATACGTAATTAGTCCACCATTACTACTTCGAATCTTGTGGTCACACTACTAAACATTACTTGATTTACTGAATCACTACTCTTGGATTTTCGAAATAACACATTGAAAATACTGTAACGCTACTTTCTTATAAAGACATTCTTAAATTATTCAACACTACGGCTTTTTACTTAAACCTAAGAATTCACCAACTGTTATGTTGACCGTTTTTGCGTGTAATTTTCTTCAGTTATCTATTTGCTAGTTGAGCATTGTGGAGCATCTCGATTCGCCCCGGGAGAGGATATATTTTTGAACGCTTAATAAATATGAGTACCCAGAAAAAAACATTTTTAACAAATGTTCCGTAATACATTACGAGTGAGACCTTTGTAAACTCTGATTTTAATATAACGAATGTGAAATTTATCTTAAAACGTCTCTTTTGAGGTCGTTTTCCGTGACTTGTGTTTTGTGCCCTAAAGTAGCACCCCATTGTTACCATTCCGCTGCGTTGTACCAGATTTTGGGGGTGTTACATGAGGTGTCCAATACGCATCCCTTGTGAGTAACATATGAGTTTGGTGGGAACCATCCATATATTCAAAGAATATAACCAACACTCACATTTGCCTTATGTAACAATACTCCCATATTGTTAACCGACAATGGACTTATTTAGAATGATAAATCATTCAAGGATTAAATATGAAAATATAGGACAAACAATTTTTATATGAATGATAACAAATACCTTGTATCTTTATTCATCAGAAAATAAAATTGTCTTTACAATCCCAATTATCCAAATGACTAATAAACACATTTACATGAGACTACTAGCTGAAGCATTCCTAAATATTCCTAGTAAGTTCTGAATGCTTTGGAAAAGCTAACGCTTTTTGTAAACGGATCACTAAGATGAGTCATCTGTGTAACTTTTTCTAACTTTATGTCACCAAAAATTCAATAACTTTCGCGAGGTAAGTGAACTTTGGTCACGGACAATGGTCCTAGCACCCCTTAGTGATTCCAGACTCATTAGCTATAGTCGATTGCTCCATATTACACAAAACATGTTAAATTGGTTTTTCAATTGTGGGAACTACACAAAGCACAGAAATGAATTTCCTAAACATACAAGCTTCGCTTAAAGCATCAAAAGGCAGCAATATACACAGCTTCTGCAGATGAAGTAAGCAAAAATACTTTGCTTGGCACTACTCCAGTCAAAAGCAAAAAGCACCTCCATTTAAAACGAATACATATCCAGTCTGAGACTTGAGGTCATCAGCATCCGTCAGATATCCAACATCAGTAGCAAGAAACCCTAAGCACCTCGGTTTGTAGATCACCTTACCTCCCGTAAACTAGAAACCATGTCCTTAGTATTCCTAAGATACTTTAGAATGTTCTTAACAGTAGTCCAGTAAAGATCACCTGATTCTGTAGGAATCGTGTCTTGTTTATGTTTCTTGAGCGAAAAGAAATACGCAACATCAGGGCGAGTACATCTCACAGCAGACATAATTGAACCCTACGCCGAGCATAATGGAACCTTTGTGCATGCGCTACAATGCAGCAGGGTAGAGAGCACCTTGTGATTTTACTCAATCTAAGCTAATCTTGCATAGGGAAAAAAACTTCCAAACGTTGAATTCTCCATGTGAAAATGCTTTTTAAGATTTTTTCGAATAAGGCACTGTGACAAAAAGCCAATCAACCCGTCTCGTGATCTATCTCTGTAGATCATGATTCCAAAATATATGCAGCTTCACCTAAATCTATCATAGCAAAAAACACTATTCCAAGGTAGGATTTTAACATCTTGTAACATTGGAATGTGATTTCCCATGATCAATATGTCATCGACATACAAGATTAGGAAAGTGACATTACTCCCACTAGCTTTTAGATATACACATGGCTCATCTAGCATTTGACGAAACCAAATTTCTTTATTTCATCATCAAAACGCTTATGCCATTCCTTGATGCTTGCATTAAGCCCATAAATAGAACTGTTTCAAGCTTGCATATTCGGTTTTGGATATTTTGGATTGACAAAACCTTCAGGTTTGCAGTGTCCATGTAAAGAACCTCCTTCATTTGAGATATCCATTGAGGAACGCAGTTTTGACATCCATATTATAGAAAGACAGCTATGGCTAATAAGAATCCTAATAGCTCTAAAAGTCTGCAACAGTAGAAAAGGTTTCCTCTAATCAAGTGAATCCACCCTGGGTGTTATGAGTATAGCCCCCTTCGCCACAAGAACTAGCTTTAAAGTGTACACAAACAAGCTCCATCCATGTAGTCATGATACTTAAAGAGCCACTTGCTACCACGGTTTTTATAGTTATTAATTACGGTTTTTCCAGTTAGGAGGAATTTCACAACCAAGATCCCAACTTCGTTGCTTCATGATTGCATTTCCACATTCGATAGCTTAAGAGCCCTTTATCAGCCTCAGGTCTAACAATGCAGCTTTATAGTTAGCGGGTCACCGAGATCCCCTATACACAGTTCCTCAGCACGATGTATAAACACTACGATCTGTGGGATCGGCGTGTCCTTAAGTGGACCTACGAGTGGGGAATTGATATCACTTTGAGGTTCATGATCATACCATTCTTGATCATCCTCTTATGGATTTAAGGCTAGTGTCTATAGAAGATTGCGTATCTTCTTCTGAATAATCTCAAGATCCTGCGTTGGACATCCCACTTGCCTTCTTGATCTATAAGATTATTCCTCAGGAATTCAGCATTCCGATCAAAAGGACTTTGTTCTCGGGGTGGGTAGTAGAACGAATATCCCATAGATTCCTTTGGTATCCTATGAAGATACACTTAATAGACCTCGGTTCTAACTTGTCAGCTTGGTAAGAGTATCTCCGCTTAACAATGCCTCACAAGAACCCCAGACTATTTAAGTAAGACAACTTAGGGGCTTTTCCCAACTCCAACCTTTCGTATGGTGTCTATTCCACTGACACCTAAACATGCTGCGTATATCTTGCGCGAGCGCAACCGCGCCAATCCGACTAGCTATACTATAGTCGTATGCAATTAGCCTCGTACTCAACAGTTCCTGTACAAACATCACCGCTACGATATCCCATTCCGAGACCTGAGAGAGATGGTGCCTATGTGAACGATCTATGCGCTTTGACAGTCAATAGTAGTACGAACATATCTAGGTATGGTTCGATTGTACCTACAGCTCTCCCGACAAGCATACACATGTGTAGTGGAGTGGTAAGGAGGAAGTTACGCATGGTCTGGTTTCATATCCTTGATATGATCCAAAAACTCTTGACTCATACATTCGCCCCCACGATTAGAATGTAGCAATTTTATGGTCTTACCGAGTTGATTTTCTACTTCCTTTTGAAACACTTTGAAAGTTTCAAACACTTCATGTTTATGTTTCAACAAGTAAACATAACCATAAACGACTAAAGTCGTTCAGGTGTTAAGTAACGAAGTAGTTCGCTCCTTTCCTTGAAATGATCTTTAATGGCACATACGATCGGTGAGTATTAGTCCAAGTAAGTCTTTTTTGGCCTTTCCACTTGAATGTGTGTAAGGTTTTCTTGCATCTCTTACCAGACAAACAAGAACGCATTTTTCAAAGCCCTAAGGTCAGTTGAATTGAGAAGCTCTATCGTGTTGTAACTTTTCAAAGCGTTTCTTGGCTGATTTGCCAGACGACAATGCCACAAGAGACAAGTCAAGTCAAGTTTGCTCTTTTGTTGCAACAGTAAATAAGAAATTTCATTTGTCTAAAGAAATTAGACAATCAATTTACACAAATACCATCCCTTGAGGATAGCAATAAAATTAAACCAGTTATTCCTAGAAACCTTGAATTGTATTATTCACGAATAGCTTAATAAAACCATCTTCTACAAAAAACTGAAACTGAAATTACTCCTCTAGTAATGAAGGACCAGTAAGAAGGAGCATAATGACAATTGTTCAATACAATAACTAATCCGCTAGGGAGAGATAAATCAAAGTTGCCAATTGCTTCCACAGCTTCACGTTGACCATTGCCCACGTACAAGCTAAGAGCCCCCGACTTCAGTTTCCTACTTGCCCTTAGACCCTGCGTTGTATTACAAATATGAGTACCACAACCAGTGTCATAGATCCATGATCTATTAAGGAAAGTATTGAGTTCTATAGCGAAGATACCTGAACCACCAGCTCCAGAGGCTGCGTTCTTTTTCTTCTTTAGCAACTCGGCTAAGTACTGAGGACAGTTCCTCTTCCAGTGTCCTGTCTCACCACACTCATGACAGATTGAGTCCTTTGCGGGATCTTCCCTCTTGGGTGGAGGGGGAATCTTGGGCTTGGGAGCATAAGCGTGCTTATTTTTCCCATTCCCTTAATTTTGTCCCCTGGCAGCCTTTTAGGGTTGCGGTTTGTTGTGCTTTTTACCTTTCTGGACTTTACCAGCTCGAATAGCATGTAGAGCAGGAGCGTTGTTTTTGGGCAGAGTTTGCTCATGGAGCTTTAGCATAGCATGCAACTCGTTAACTGTCTTCCCCAGGCTATGCATATTATAATTCTGCACAAACCCATCAAATTCCTTGCGTAGACCGATTAAAATCAGACTCACAGCAAGGCCAAGTGTTACGGGGTACCCCAAATGCTCTATATTGTCAATATAGCCCTTCATTTTCAGAACATACGAGCTAACTAAATGCCCTTCTTCCTGTTTGCAAGAGTAAAAATCTTGCGTAGTCTGAAGAAGCTCCTGATTTGCTTGCTGGGCAAACAGAGTTTTTAACTCCTTTAGCATGTCATTAGCATGGAGGTTTTCTAGATTTCGTTGGATCTCTGGCTCCATGGTCATGAGCATAAGTCCAGCAATCTCTTTTGATCCTTTAACCCAAGCAGTATGAGCTGCAAGGATTTCAGGAGCAACATGCTGACCCGCAGGAGCTACAGGAGCAGGAGGAAGTGGTTGCTCTAGGTAATTCAACTTATCCTCAATTGATAGTACAATCCTAAGTTGTTGATACCAATCAATAAAGTTGGGTCCAGTCAGTTTTTGCTTCTCGAAGAAGCCCCTGAAGACCGAATTGTTAGCTGACGAGGTTGTCATCTACAATTAGAAAAAGTTCAAATATTAGTATTGTCGATAATTAAATTCTTAAAGGAATTAACTACCCAATTAATTACTAATAAGACTAAGATCCAACTTGACCTCCCACTTATTACAGAAGGTCTGACCAACGTGTAAACAAGTAGGGCAAGAGGTAAGCGACGAGCGTTAATTGCATGGAATGCAACTCTTAGATTTATGAGACTAATGACATTAGTAACTCTTATAGTAATGTCAAAAGCATATTTGGTCTCATCTTATGCCTCGGGTCCGAGGTCTGACCAGGTAACTCGATTTAAGTCTACCCAAAACAGAACGTGCGAAAATTAATATAGGTCTGACCTATGAAAAAAATTCGCCATGGGTTTGGCAAGGCCCTTAGGTCTGACCAGAGAAGTCAAGCCAAAGGCACGTGTTCTAGGTTTGGCTGGCATAGACTTAAAACTTAATATAAGGGTATACACATAAATGTGACAAAGTTGTGTACAAGAAGCATGCATACATCTTTGTAGCACAATGTAAGAAAACATTTTGTTACCTTTTGGTTATAGCAATCATTTTGTCAATGTTCACGGTAGCTCACATTTAGGACGAACAAAGAAGCGGAGAAACAGGTCAGAGCGAAGCGTTATTTAAAACCTGACTTCTTTATATTTGGGGTATCTTACTTCAACACGCCTTAAACTTCTCTTTTATTTGTCCATAATGGGTGAGCCATTACTTCCCAATTGGACTAATGATGATATGTATGTTAGGAAACCCCTTTGTTAACATTTAGTTTTTATTGATGCCCAATATGGTGGGATTACAAATTGATCACCCTTATATTGTACTCCATACTTAGTTCTGAAGACAAGTAAATTCAATAATTCCCTATATGCCGAAGCATGTAGTGGGGCGGGTGAATATTAAAGATCAAATTAATCCACATATCGCGAATGTAAAACTAAAGCTTACAAGAAAATCAAATTTCAAGTTTTATGTCCATATTATTTTGTCCAAAAACCCTCGGTTTTTACAAATAACACATAATTGGTCTACAAGGAATTAAAATTATGTGGTGTAATATTAGAACATGTTCAATCCAAATTACTTTATAAGTATTAGTCGGTTTTAAAGTTTCATAAAAAATCTATATTTGCAATTATTGACTAGACACAAGGATAGCACATATAAAGCAATTAATAAAACAGATAATTAGGATTGAATATTGAGGAACAAATCTTAAAATGAAAGCAGTAAATCACATAATGCCTCCGAGTTCTCAAAAGAGTCTTCCCCAATCGGGAACCATAAGGACTCTCACTAGGTTTTTGCTAAAGTGCCTAGATCGCCACATACATTCATTAACATTGATTGCAGTGAGTCCTTACAGCGAGAATAAAAACATGAAATAGATTAACATTGCAACTTAATTAACATTTTATTTTAATCTATGCTTCTTTTTACATTTTTATGTTTGTGTTCATTCTGGTTGGTTATTTAGTTATGGCTAAGGATTGCATGTATAGTTGCCATAATATTTACAATAGAAACAATAAATAATCCAATTACATGCTGGAGCCTAGCTGTGTTAAAATCGTATGTTAATTCATTAATACTAAACTAATTGAATCGTGATGCCATGTTGTAATTTAACAGTCTCAAGTTAACCAGTAATATAAGTGCTACGCAGCGTAAGGATCTAGTATATTTACAAATAATTAACATACTGATAAAAAACACATAAAAGGAACATTGAAAAATAAATAGTATACTATCCCTTGATGTCACGCAAGAATCACAAACCGTATGAACGAAACTAGTGACTAATGGTCACCTTACGATTGCTCACTCAAACACGTAAACAAGCACGCCCGGATGCTAGTCCAAACCTCACGTATACCAATACAACAAGTGTACACCAAAGCAACTGAAAAACGAAATCCAAAAGCCTCACACACCCCTGGACCGAAAATCAGAATGAAACAACTAGGGTTGAACCGAATTCGGTTGTCACCGTGCTACAGTACAACCGAATTAGAGATCCACACACCCTAGATCGAATCCGACTATTGTCACACCTTGACAATACGTAAACCAATATATATAACCTTCTGGAACAGCCTAGGGATCGAATCACTAATTGAAAACCCACAAAGGAGTTAACCGAAATAGGAAAAATCGAAACTCAATGAACCCTAATGAGGGTTTTAGGGTAATCGGCTGTTACAAGTGAATAGAGGAGAAGATGATTTGTTTCCAGTGTTTGTGGCTGTGTGTTAGTCCTCTATTCAGCTAGGGTGAAGGACTATATATAGCCTTTAATAACCCCACTCATGATAAGACTCAAACTTTGAGTCTAATCCTTATCAAAACACTTTCAACCCAAATCATTATCCCTTCTCCTTATCCCCTAGGTCCATTGAACTTAGACAACTACTAGAACCTTCCCTCATGGCCGGCTAGCACATAAGGACACAACAAAGTTCTTGTCTTAATGGTTCACGTCCAAACGGTTTATAATCGAAGCTTTCGTGAAGTTAATAAGCGTACTCTAAATGTTTTTCGTGTGTGCCCCCAATAGGCTCACACACTCCTAGTCGTGTATCGCGTATCCAACTAACATATCAAGGAATATTGTCTTAGGAGTCACCTTGTTGTCCAAAAAGGATTACCTACTATAAAACGATATCGTGAAGTTTAAAAAAAAACGAAACAAAAATAAAATACAAAAAAAAAAAAAAAAAAAAAAAAAAAAAACGTAACTCTAAAATGTTTTAAAATCTCGTGTTTCCGCCCAATAAGCGCCTCCACACTTAATATTCTTAAGTTTTTTTGCACCTTCCTCGACTCAAATTCTCCAGAAAACGGATCGGCTATTCAACTCACATAATATCCACAGTAAATTGGATTTGGGAGGAAGGGTTTAGTAAAATCCCTGGATCACAACAGGAAGTCATGAAAACGGATTGAAAATCACATTTCTTTTTTGGGTTCCATCCGTGGAAGACGGTTGCGCGGGCCCTTCTCCTACTTAGTTCTTGCGGCTAGTGGCCGTAGTGCTAGAAACACTATAGTGGAATAGGGATGTTGTAGGGGCGGAAGATGAGGTGGGGGAGAGATGGAGGAGTTGGTTGAGAGAAGACTTTTGTGCAGGAAAAAGGGCACCATCACCACCCCAACTTCTCTCTGATGCATATTCGAATGCTTTTCCCCATGTTTGTTTTTGAAGATCGATTGTGTTGTTTTATATATAATTTAGCATAGAAAACAATCGGCAACTATGTTGATAACCATATATACCATACCTACTTCTACTAATTTCCTTAATGTACTACGTATAGTGTTATACACACTACATACAAAAAAGAAAAATTAGAACATGGTGACGGGGAGTATTTTTTCTCCCTTTCATTTTCTCTTTTTCTTCCTCCCCTCCCTCTTCTTCTCTTTTTTATTTCCCCTTTTCCTTCCATTATTTTCTCCCGTTTTCCTTTCCTTTCTTTCCTCCTCCTTACCTTTTTTTCCTTCTCTTTTCCCTTCCAGGTTTTTCCTCTCCTTCCCTGTTTTTCCTTTCCCTGTTTTTTCT
Source organism: Tanacetum coccineum (assembly GCA_026074375.1). NCBI lineage: Eukaryota > Viridiplantae > Streptophyta > Magnoliopsida > Asterales > Asteraceae > Tanacetum > Tanacetum coccineum. Next base: position 13,429 of record BQNB010049826.1, read on the forward strand.
CTCCTTCCTCATTCCATCCTTTTTCATTTCCCCCCCTTTCCCCCCCCTTACCCCCTCCCCATCCCCCCCCTCCCCCCCTCCTCCTTCCCCCCGGGCGACAATTTGTCGCCCGGGGAAACTCGCTAAAAAAACAAAAGGGAAAAACGACAAAAGTCTGTCCGACGTGGCAAAAACAAATTCTTAAGACTTTTTAAGAAGATTAGAAAAAGTAGAAGAGGTATAAAGGTCCAAAGGAGGTTGAAAGAGAGTTTTCCCCTCCGTCCTTCCTCTGTTCCTCTTTCCTCCCTCTTCCTCTTCTCTCTTCCTCCTCCCAGTTTCCTCCCTCCTTCTCCTTCTTCACCCCCCCTCCTCATTTCCCTTTCCTCCCCTCCCCAGGGTGACAAAAAATGACATGCCCGCCCGGGAATGTGTGGTTAAAAAAAATTCTGAAAATACCAAAAAAAAAAAAAAAAAATCAAAAAAAGGAAACACAAAAAAAAAAAAAAAAATCAACGAAAAATCTTAAGCGGCATTTTTCCCCTCCCTGCTCACTTTCCGGGGGAAACAATTAAAAAAAATTATACCAAAAAAATAACGAAAATCTTAGCGGCATTTTTCTCGCTCACTTTCCCGGGCGACATGTCCACCGTGGCACATATTAGTTTGACTGAAAACGTGTGGGTCCCACCAAGTCGCTTGGGAAAGTCGCTCGGGAAAGAACCCCTGGCGAGCTTTCCCCTTCAAATTATCCCGGGCGACATGTCGCCCGGGATAAGTATCCCCAGCGACATGTCGCCCGGGAAAGCGTAGAAATGTCGCTGGGGATAATGATAAATGTTGTAGTGACAGCAATCAAGTGATTAATTATAAAAGTGTAACTATGCATGCTTTAGAGGTTCTTTTTGTTAGACAGTTTCGCATTCAAACAAGACTGTCGGTTACCCTGTATAAAACTACTAGAGTGATAATTTATGATAACTTACGCAACATTAACAAAGGCCGCATGTTCCATTTTTTACGACTCGAAAATATGTGTTACTGAACCTCTAGATTCGTATGTATTTAGAACTACCTTTAAAATGAAAACTGAAAGAAAAACAATGTATTTTGATGTCATTGATTTACAATGGGAGATGATATGCACACCACACAAAGTGATGTGCACACCACAAAATTATATGTGTGATGCATATGGTACAACACCACATATTCATTTTTGTGATATGCACATCACTTTGTGTGGTGTGCATATCAACTCCTATTTAGAATATTCTCAATAATGGACATGGTTGGAGTTTAAAAACTCACATGTGACCTCAACTATTATTTATTATATATACTCAAATTGTTAGATTTTTTTAGAAAATATAATTACTACTTAATATGAAAGAACTAGTTTAGAACGAGTTGGAATTTATCTCGCACGTTGCGTCATGGGGCTAATTTGTTAGTGCATTGTGTTTGCGAAGCGATTTTTTTTCCATGTTTTTTTTACTTGATGTGATTATATTTTTTTAAAAGAGATTGTATTTTTTTTCTATGTTTTTTTAAGAAGAAAATACATGGGCCTATGTCTTTGGTTGGAATTCATGGACATTAGTGAGAGCCCAGCAGCGTAACTTGGTACATATTGGGCCGTACATATTGACTTCAGTAATTTGTTTTTTGTACATGCTAACTTGAGCAGTTTTTTTTGTCGGTTGGTATCCCAAACAAGCCAATGTAGAGCCAAAAGTTCAATATAGACCCAACATTTGTCATAGACCCAATGAACCAATCATAGCCACTCATTTTTTCATTAAAAATAAAAAAACTCACTTTTCACTTCTTTTTTAAAAATTAAATATCCACAACCACACCGGTTAATCGTTACGCAAAACAAAACATCCCATCAGCGACGAGAATCAATTATCTTTCTATAGAGGGGCGACACTAAATATACTTTCGACGAACTTTATTTTTTTATAGTTTTATGAAGTCATATACGATTTTAGTAAAGCATATATGATTTATAATGAATCATATATGATTCGTTGTCCGAATCATATATTATACGTCATACAATCCTATAAGGATTTTCGTACTTCCGAGGACTGTTACAAAAATTGAAAAAAGTTCGTCGGAATCACAAATCATATATGATTTTATGAAATCATATATGATTTTATGAAATCATATATGATCCGTTATACGAATCATATATGATTCGTTATACGAATCATATATGTATTTTTCGCATTATTCGTGACTGAAAAAAAATCGAAAAAAAAAAAAAGTTCCCGAAAGTATAGCGTGTCAACCCTCTAACTGAAAGATAAAAAATACTCAGACGCGAATGGGTGTATTTTTATGTCGTATTTGACGAGATACCGTGTGAAAGATCTTTATTTTTTAAAAAAGAGGTGGAAAATTAAGTTTTTTATATATTTGATGAAAAAATGAGTTGTTCAGAAATTGGGTTCATTAGTTTTATGACAAATGTTGGGTCTACATTGATCTTAACTCCCAATTTAGCCCACTAAGAAAACAGTTCCTATTTTGTCGCTTGCATGATGAGTTTTAGTATATAAGTAAATGCTCTATAAAGGTCCAAAAACTGGCTAGTTAGGGAATAGAGTTTTGATAGATGGATAGTAGACCTAATAACAAGCTTAACCGATTAGAACACATGTCATCTTTTTAATAATTCAATTGATTTTTTTTAACTTATTCCTAATATAACCTTGTTAAATAGATTCCTAAATCACTAAAATAATTTCTATCATTAAACATCCTTTTTGCTCTTATTTTCACAGAATTTTTTATCTTGTTCACGCACAAACTCATGAGTCAATGAAACATTCTTAAATAAGGTTCGACAAGAAATATGAAACACGACACCTTTTGGATCGTTCTTGGTTGTTTTCTCATGCATTTCAAATAAAAGAAACATAAACACTAAATGTCGCTTGTTGATCATCATCTACTGCGATTTGTTAATCAATGATACTATAAGAAAATAGTTATTGATTCCTAAATCACTAAAATAGATTCCTAAATCACTAAAATAGATTCCTAACAAGCGTGATTGCCCGCACGATGCTGCGGAGCGTTAATTTTTTTTTTACTGGTTTATTTTTTCGGTCTCATGTTTAATACTTTGTTTTTTTTCTTTTTATATGAGCTTATTTGTTGGGCTTCATGTTTAAAGGTTTGTTTTTTTGGCTATTTGAGTTTTTTTAATATAATTTTATGAGATTTGGGTAAATATGTGTTAAGCATGATTGTTCGCGCGTTGATGCGTGTCATTAATTGATGCGAGGCGTTAAGTTTATTTATTTATTTATTTTGTGCGGAGTTTAATTTTCCGGTTTTCATGTTTTAAAAGTTTTTTTTTGAATATGGGCTTATTTTTAGGCGTCAGTCGTGGTTATTTTTTGATCTGAATAAATCATTACTTTTATAATATTTTTTCCTATTTGGTGCCAGCAATTTTTTTATATAATTTGTGCGGGTTTATTTTTTCGGTTTCATGTTTAATAGTTTATTTTTTTTATATGAGCTTATATGTTTGGTCTCATGTCGCGGATATTTTTGATCTGAATAAATAAGTACTTTTGTAATTTTGTTTCCTATTTTGTGCCAAGCAATTTTTTTTAAGTTGTTAAGTTAAAGAAAAAGAAAAACCAAAAAAAATTTTGTCAAATGGGCCGACTCAAAATGAAAGCCCAATGGGCCGGTTACTGTAGCAATGCATGCCAAAACGGCAACGTTTTAACCCTTTCATAGTATATATATATAATATGCCGTTGTTAAATAGATTCCAATTAGAAGGTTAGGCTTGTTTTATAGTTTATTAATTTCTGATTGATCACTTGTTACCTAACAAGTGGCTATACCAGCGCGTCGCTGCGGGACGATTAGCGGAGCGCGAAGTTTGAGAAAACTTAAAGTTTTATTCATAAAAAACAGACCGACGACTCAAACAGTGCGAGAGGGTATTCCGAGGAAAAAAAAGAAAAATTTTATTTTAGAATTTTTTTTAAAAAAAAGGAAAAAAAAACTGGTCACCACACCGTGGCGCGCCTCGCTAGCGGGACGATTAAAAAACCGAGCCGCCGAGTTGTGAAGGAAACTTAAATTTTTATTAAAAAAAAAAAACAGACCGATGACTCCAACAGTGCGAGGGGGTATTCCGAGAAAAAAAAAAGGAAAATTTTATTTTAAAAATATTTTGAGAAAAAAAAGAACGGGACGATTAGCGGAGCGCGAGGTTTGAGTGCGAAAGGGTATTCCGAGGAAAAAAATGAAAGTTTTATTTTAAAAATTTTTTGAGGAAAAAAAAAGACAAAAGAAACTGGTCAAAAAAAACTGGTAACCGCGCGCCGATGCGGGACGATTAGCGGAGCGCGAGGTTTAAGGAAACTTAAAGTTTTAATGCAAACGCCCGCCCGGTCAACCCGTGCGATTGTAATGACACTAAATGCAAAAGGCCAATTTAATGCATGCAAGAGGGTATTCCGAGAAAAATAAAGGAAATTGCGAGAGGGTAATTCCGAGAAAAAAAAAAAGAAAGTTTTATTTTAGCAAAAACTTTTTGAGAAAAAAAAAAGAACTGGGGACGATTAGCACGGAGCGCACGAGGATTTGAGGAAAACTTAAAAGTTTTAGTAATTTCATAAAAAACAGACCCGATGACTAAACCAACGCGAGAAGAGGAAATCCAGAAAAAAAAAAAAGTTTCCTTTTAAAAAAATTCTTTTAAAAAAAATTTCCCGGAAAAAAAAGAAAAAAATAACTGGTAAAAAAAAAAGAAGAAAACTGTTAAAAAAAAAAAAAAAAAGGAAACGTTTCATTAATGTGGGGGTGCGGCCGGGTTAAAAAAATTTAATGTGACCCGGTTATTTGGCGGGCCGGGTCCCCCGCCTTTTGTATATATATAGTAATATGTACTTTAGATATTCTGAAGCGAGATTTAAAAAAGGCAGATGTAACTTGTTATTTAAAAAAGTTCGACTCGCTGTACCCGAACAAATTCATTAAATAGCAAAGAAAAAAAACCACAATAATGTGATGATTAGATGTTTATAGTCAAGATGGGCACAAGATAAGACAGTCCAAACTCCAAAGATAGAGGAATTACGCAAAGTGAGATTATGATCTCCTCAAGGCATGTTTCGGCCCGTATCCAGTTTCGACCAGTTAAACCGGCCGGCTAAGTTAACCCGAGTTTTATAACTCGAGTTTCAAACGTTGTAAAAAGTAGACTTTTTAAGGGGAGCAGTCGTGCCAAACTTCTCGTGCCATAGAGAAAAAGTGGTGTCACGTCAGCAAAATGGTGTTTGGCAAGAATGCTAGACAACCAAGAATTCAGCGGCATTGGTTAGCACCAGAAATTATCTGGTGCCAAAAACAAATTTTTTTTTTAAATTTTTTGAATTTTTAAATAAAAAAACTTAAAAAACTTAAATAAATAATAAAAAACATTACATAAAAGCTAAAACATTACAATTTAAAAAACTTAAACGATACATAAAAACCTTAAATATCAAAACTTAAAACATTAATTACATAAAAACATTAAACTTTAAACATAACATAAAAACTGTAATTAAATATCCCATATAAACTTAAACATTACATAAAAGAACAACCACAAACGATTCATTATATTTTATATTGTTGTGTAGATTGATTATTCCATAGATGCCCTCAACGACTTGTCAAGATCGATTGCGTTTTTCCTATCGCGAAGTTCTTTCTTTTGATCCTTCCCACAGTAAATCACATCTTTCGACCCAGCTTCTAACCATGTTCGGTTCTGGACTCACGAACATATGATTCAGGTTAACTTCAAATCCCTCGTTTTTCCAATATCATGTAAGTAAAATTATAGCAACATTACATGATTCTCCTTGAGGTTTTGATTTTGCATTGCATGTCGCGGGTTGTCGTATAATACCCCAACGACCTTGTAGGACTCCGAATGCCCGTTCAATATATTTTCTGCAGGCTTTCTGAACTGTTTTAAACTTAAAGGTCTTGGCATCGCTTGTAACAAAAAACGTTTTGACAAACGTAGACCATTCCGGATAAATACCGTCGGCTAAATAGTAACATTTCCTGTATGTATGCCCGTTTACTATAAACGGACATTTTGGAGCTATATCAGCAATTTCATCATCAAATAATGGAGAACTATATAACACATTTAAATCATTATTCGCCCCAGGAACCCCAAAATATGCATGTCAAATCCACAATCTTTGATCCGCAACAGCTTCTAACATAAGAGTTGGGTATTTATGATCCCTTCTTTTGAACTGCCCATGTAATGACTTTGGGCAGTTTTTCCAATCCCAATGCATACAATCAATACTCCTGAGTATTCTCGGGAGTCCGTGTTTTTCTTCGTGCAATTTATATGTTTTTTCAATATCAGTTGCACTTGGTCTTCTTAAAAACTTATGATTATATAAAGCGTGAATGCATTTAGTAAAGTTATCTAAACATTCTCATGAAGTACGTTCAGCAATTTGCAAATACTCATCAAATGCATCAGGTGCAGTGCCGTACGTCAGTTGGCGTATGGCGGATGTGCACTTTAAAATAGGACCAATACTCTTACGACCGGTCGCATCGAGCCGTGAGCTAAAATAAGTAAAGTACTCGGGAATATGCTGAACATCATAACTTAAGATATCATTGACTATTTTATTAAAAGTGTAGAGCTCATACGATACCTTCACCTAAACGTTTCTTCCGGATATTTAGGCTCGTACTCGTCGTCGCCAAAATAGTCGTCGATTAGCCTTTCTTCCGCCTCCTCTCGTTTACGATATATGTATCTCCTCCTTCTAATAGGACCGGAACTCGAACCCCCGGCATCTTGCTCACACAAACTCATATAATGTTGATACGACTCGTAATCTCGCATATATCGATTATAGCCGGGTTGAAAGAAAGCATCATAATGATCGTATGTGTTGGTTGTGTCAAAATCGTTGAGATTATTTGGATTCATATTTCAAAGAAAAATGAGAAGTATTGATGTAGAATATATATAGAAATTGTATGTGAAGTTATAAAATATAAAGGGGGTATTTATAGGATTTTAAAGGGGTAAAAATAGGGTTTTAGGGGTATTTTTTCAAAAACCTGCTCCCTCCAACGGATACTTTTTCAAAAAAAAAAAAATCTTTCGCGTGGGCTGTTAGCCATGGCGAGTTGTTATATTCTCGATAACTAGAAACGGTAGCATGGTTAAGTCGTATACACGTGACACGTCCGCTACAAACTCGCTTTCCCCGAGCAATCACAGAACTCATATTCCAATCAAACCATTTATCTCTTGGCAAAATTTTTAACTCTAATTCATTTTTGCAATCAACCTAGCCTATGCAACACAAGCAAACGTCCTTGCTAACGAGAAAGTAGTTGTGTTATGACGCCACACACCGTTCATACACTAGAACATTTACCATTTTCCCCAGCGACAAATCCAGGGAATCCCGGGCGACTTGTCGCTGGGATAGGTTTCCCGGGCGACATGTCGCCCGGGATAAGTCGAACGGAAAAGCTCGAAGGGAATATGTTCCTGGGCGACAACGCCGAGCCCACATAGTTTCGGTCAAACAATTAAGTGCCATGGTGGATGGTTTTCCCCGGCGACATGTTGCCCGGGATAGTTATTTTATAAAATGACTAATTAATATTGATGTTTGATTAATTAATTAATTAGGGAGAATCCCGGGCGACATGTCACCCGGGAAAGTGTTTGAAATAATTTGACTTTTCAAAGATAGAAAGAATTTTGTCGTTTAGTGACACCTTTCTCTGGCGACAGTCGCCCTGGATAGGTTTGCAATATTTTTTTGATTTATTTTTCCGGGAGACATGTCGCCCGGGATAGTCCTGCAATAAATTTTTGGTTTAACCTTTCCCGGGCGACATGTTGCCCTAGAAAAGTCTGCAATTGTTTTTGGAACTGCCTGCACAGCAGGATATTTCCAAAAAAAATTTGGAATTTTTTTGGAAAAAATATACCAATACTCAAACCTGTATAAACCAATATAGAATCTACCCAAATACATTACAACTTGTGCCAAAACACAATACAATCAAAACATTTGATATAATAAAGCTAAATACGTCTAGAATCCGAATAAACACAATATAGTCTACAAAACGGGTGACGAAGTCACAAAACTTGCATTATCCGCAAGATACAAGGCAATATTCACCTAGATAACATGTTCTAGACGTACGGGAAAACAAATGTTCATATAAGGGTCGTCAATATATACTTTAAGACACAAAAGAGCATATACTTACCCAACATCTCCTAACTATAGTCCTCATCCTCCCCATTCTTGTAGCCGTCCTCATCATCTCCCGGCTCATCATCCCCGCACCCGCCACTCCCGCTGCCACCACTTATCTCAGGCTGTGACTCAAGCTGCGTAAGCATCTGGGAAAACTTGTCGTCACTCCTAAATAACTTCATGAACACGTTCACCTATTTTGTTAGCCACTTCTCGCTCTTTTTGAGCTTAGCGACATCGGAGGAGTGCGTGCATGGAGGCGGGGGTGGAATGACCGTGCCCTGTCCCGGCAAAACCCTACCAACACCGGGAATGTGCCCCTACTGCTTGCCCCCGCGAACAATGGCCATGATCTCATCCTCGGTGTAGGGCACACCCGTGTCGATGTTGGAGCCCGGGAAAATGGAGTGGGAAAAATTATCCCGGGCGACATGTCGCCCGGGAAAAGGGAGCGGGAAAAATTGCCGCCAGGATTTTCGTTCATTTTGTTGGTCAAATTTTAACCAAGTTATCCCGGGCAACATGTCGCCTGGGAAACTCTCCTCAAACTTTGACTAAAAAGTCTAGCAGAATTGGTGCCACGTCGGACGAATTTTTGTCGTTTAGTGACTTTTCCCGGGCGACAAATGTCGACCGAGAAAACTTCGTCGCCCGTTCTAGTTTTTCTTGTAGTGATATTGAAGTTGACGTGAACAATTTTCGGTTTCGTTTCCAGTCAAAAGACAACGATCTTGGTAATGTTGGTAGGAATGCAGGAGAAGCACTTGACATTAAGTTTTGCTTAAACGTATGGAAAATGATGCTATACTTTTGTCAATGCTACTTGGGATCCAAGCAACGCACGTTTGATGTTTTTTTATGAAGAATAAAACCGATCCTGATTATTGCTTTAGGAATGAACACGAGTCGAAAGACGATTGTTTTTTGCTGGTAAAAGAAGATGGTTTTTACGCTCCTTTGAAAAATTTCCCGGGGCCAAATGATTGGGTTAAAAGATTTGATCGGGAATAAACATTAGTATGCTACCATTTTTAATCATGTATCAATCTTTTTATGTTCAAGGCAGTTTCATACCATTTACATAATGAAACATATGTCAACTATAGTTTTGGTCTCTTTGATAAAGAGTCAATCGAGTCGAGTATCTAAAGAACGAGTATATACGAAACATGTCAATATACAATATTGTTCGGTCGACACAACTTTGATTTAAGTCATTCAAGCCAACGTCATAAAATTGTGAACCTAAGGACCAGTATGCACCAAAACAAATTTAGTCTAAAATACAATGAAGATGCGCTTTATGTAGATGAAAGTCGTCTATCAAAAAGCAATGTTTTGAAATCCGGTTCGACCTGGCCGGTTCAACCAGTTGTAACCAGTTGTACCGGTTTCGATCGAAAAAACGGATCATATTACCGGGTTTTATATTTTTGAAACACGGTCAGACTCGCCGGGTTTGAGGTGACCCGGGTCAACCCGATTCTCGAGACCCGGCGGGTTTTGGTTTTTTCATTTTTTTTGCAAATAATCTAAGTTAATTATATATATTTACGACATAATATTATTTTTACGTGCTATATTTGTTAGTAAATGATTTTTAGGCTCGATATATGGAGTATTCATAATGTATACATATATTTTTTGTTGTATTATTGCAAATATTTTTATTTTTATTATTTTTAAAAACCGGAATGACCCGATGGTCCAACCGGTTGGATCGGTAACCCCGTGACTTGACCGGATCGATTTGGAGACCCGATTTTTAAACATTGCAAAAAGAAAATTAAAACCGTAGATGAAGTAAGATATAAAAGTTAAATAATTTTATTGTCTATCAAATACTAATGTGATAGTGAGTGAGAGGACTCAAACAATCCCTAGCCCCCATAAAAATTCTAACCTAATATAAGTAGTCTATCAGAAAATCACACCTTAGATCACTACGACCAATGCCGATCGAACGATTCAACTCTAAAGAGAAACCCAAGGCCCGATGAAACCAAAACAAACACATACTCCATCCGTCCCATTTTTATTGATACCATAGTGAGAGAGAGAGCGAGAGAGAGCGTTGGGATGATCTCCAACATTTAATTGCGTCCAATACTAAATATAGACTCAGTGAATTTTGATCAAGTTTAATATATATCCTATGTTTGAAACTAATATTACAAACTTTAAAGAAGATTTTTAAATGTAAATAATTCAATTGGTAAAACTTCATTCTGTCAAAAAGAAAAAAAGATAAAGCAAGTAATAAATGCCTCTTGAATCTAATGTTTTTTTTGTCGAGGACAATACAATATAGGACGGACGGAGTATTGTAATCCAATGGGTAGATAACAATGCATTGGTATCTTGACTTTAATAAGCCTGCTGAAACTTTCACCTACTTTCTTCTCTTCCTTTTAAAACACAACCTGCACACATACTCAATTAGTCACATTGATATGGCCTCAAGTAAGTAGTGTAAGTGTTTTCTGTTTATTATTGTTTTTTGTCTATAGTTGTTTTTGGTGTTATTCAACACCGGATAATATGGAATATAGAATTAGTTGATAATGTTTACATTAGTTTGGATATTAAAGGTCAACATAAGACTAATATATTTTCTCTCCTTTTGTGATGAAGGTTGTTTGCGACATGTCTTGTCTTATTTGGGATCGACATATACATATATGCTTTGATATTCCGGAAGCTTTGGGTCACCTTCAAATCAACATGAGTGACAAATTAAACGCCATACATCGTGACATAAAGAGATATTTACCTCCTAAGCCTTTGGTTAGGGACAGTATCGTCTTCATTACTTGAATGGTAACAAGAGGTTTTATATAGAGTCCCATAAAGATTATACCTCATGTTTGACACTCTATAAGGAGCTCAATGCGTCACTGTTAGCTGGTTTTCCGATGAGGTTGTGGGTTACATTTGTTGGGGGGCGAGGGCTGCAAGATTGTTAACTTTGCCAGTTGAAGAAGGATTCCAACCAGCTCCAGCTCCGAACAACAATTAAACCATCATGAAGTGTTACCTGGAGGAGAAACAACACTTTGTCACTTCGTTACTGTTGAAAAAGTTTTGCGAAAAGGTTATTCGTTTTTTTATCGACTTGCTCTTATTTTCTATTGTGATTACACATCATAGCATCGTCAATGCACCAGGTGGTAGCAATATCAGCGTGACCAACCAAGTTGGTCGCATCTCTCACAAAATTATCGAAACCTATTTTCACTATCTTCCTGAGGAACGAAGAGTCGGGAACAATCTTCAAATAACGTCCCTCTAAGAGAAAGAGAGAGGGCTATTAACTTAGATGTTCATCTTTGGAAATCCTCTCTCAACACATAAACAATACCTATTTAGCTTAGACGATTCATCTTTGCAAATTTTCAACAACACCAAATCATACATCAAGCTTTAAGATTTTTCATCTTGTATGTGTTGCAAACCCCTCCACAACACCAAATCATATGGTACATCATATATCATCATGTTGCAGATTAACAAAACCAACATCATGACCAGATATAAACACATACGACAACTGTTTCATGTTGCAAGACCTCGTCTGTGGGCTTTGGGTCAACTAATTTATCCTCTAATACTATGAAGAGTATCTAATCGTGGCTAAACATCAAGTAAATGTGTTCATGTATGGCGATGGTGCACCAAGACCCTCGTCACAGGCAGCAGAAGCAACAAGAGCGGTTGGGCCACGTTCAAGAATGGAACCTTTTGTAAGTTTTTAGTTAGTAATCAAATTTAATTTCTCTTTCTGAATTTTGTAAATAATTGTTGTTACGTTATGCCCAATGCTTGATTTTTTTAATTGCATCTTGGGTGGAGTTTTTAGTTCACTTATTTATGCAAAATGTGCATCTTGGGTTGATTCAACTAATGTAGTGGTTCAGGAACAAAAACCATTTTGAGTTGTTACTGTAGAGTTCACGAGTTCGTTTCTGATACCTTTTGCAATCTATGTAGTTGAATTCTATTCTAAAATGAATCGTAGTTAATGGAGTTCTAGAATTAGATGATTACTTGATTCCTCATGGTTGCACTTCAAATGTAGTTCATACATTGATGTTATTTATAAGATAGTTGAGCTTTAGTAAATGTAGGAGCGTAAATGTAGATGTTGTTTAGCATTCGGTGTGTTCATTTGCTAAGAATAACGTTGAGAAAACTTTAATTTTTAATATCCGTTTTTTCTGTATGTTTTTCAGAGTTTCTTATGGAAGATGCATCATACTATGAGTTTTCAAAGTGATATATGTTCACGGTAGCATAATATTCTGCTGCAGCTTGACTGATCGATAATGTGTCGTTGTTCAAACACAAGAGATTGTCCCTTGACACGTCCATCCTTAACAAATTTATTTGAGCGGCGAGTGTTGGGTAGCTCCTACTTACTTACAATAAGCATAAATAGGTTCCTCAAGCCTCCTAAGATACAACGTCGAGTAAGGCGACATGTTGAGAATCAGATATATACTAATTCGGGGTAGTATTGTTTAAAATAACGTCTCGTATATTGAAATATGATGAAACTTCCGTTACATAAGATTGAAATTGATTGTGTTTACTGTAGATGATGATTTAATTCATGAAAAGTATATCGTGTATGTGTTTTTAAACGACCAAATGTACATAAATTATATTGAACAAGTCAGGGATTCAATTATGACTTCACTTTTTGTTGTATATCGTTAGCTTATATCTCAAGATAAGCAAGTTTACCATGAAAGTTTGATGACTCTTATCTTTCTTCATGTTATGATGCCATACACGGTTCAAATTGAAGTTGGCGTGAACAATCTTCAGTTTCGTTGCTTGTCAAAAGACACCGATCTTTGGTGACGTTGTTAGGAATGCTCGAGACATTGAGTTTTGCAAAAACTTATGGAAAACGACGCTATAAACTTATATCGTCATTTGAGAGACGCTTATGGAATCCAACAACGCACACTTTTTGATTACAATGTAAGTGCGCAGCGCGGCGCGAGCTTTTTTAGTCAATGACAATTTCAATCCTAAATTACTTTGTTTCTTTGAAAAAGAGTCGATCAAGTCGAATATCTAAAGAACGACTGCATTCAAAAACTTACAACTTCCTCTATTGTATTCAAACGATCACAAACGATGCACAAACAATATTGATTCAGACGCCTACTTTATTGTGTTCAGTTAAGACACATTTGATCCAATAAGACGCACAAACAATATTGTTCGGTCAAACACAACTTTGATCTAAGCCAACGTCGTGAAATTGTAAACCATATAGAAGAAGCAGGTACATCAAATGAAATCGAGTAGCATAGCAGCAAAGTTTAGATAATACATGTAAACAAAAGAAGCTCTCACTTAGAAATATGTGAATTTTTGTTCAACTGCAAATTTTATTAGAAGTTTGAAGACGCGTAAATTGACAACGTCCCCAAAGTTTACCAGACCTCAGGACGCATTTCACCAGTTGCTGGAGGCATCCATTTTCCAGAGTGGTACACACTCTCGCCAACTTTCCAGCCAGGCACGTCTTTCATTATCCGAGCCTCTTCTTCAAGATACTTCTGCCATTCTTTCACAAATCTACACAGGAGGAGCAATATATTTTATCACCGTAGCAGTATGAGCGGCGGGTTAAGTAGCTTATTTTAACAGGGTCTTGTTTTAGCTATATACACTTCAGTTTAGCTAAAAAGTATTATTCTGACCTATTTGACCGATTAGGCCCAAACCATAACCCAAGGCAACCCATGCATAACAGTAATCAAGTCGAAATGGTCATATCTTAATAAGACTGGAGTTTGTATTACTACTCTTTCATCCTCTTATTTCCGCTGAAGCATGGGTAAAATCGCCCTGCGAGCAGCATACTTTTCCTCCTTTATTGCCCTGCATAACAAAGATATGTTTAGTACGCAATATACAATAACATGAAGACTTTAGCACATAACATAAGAACAAAAACAATTTCCTATAAACTCTTGAGTTGCCTGGCCTGTATCATATATTTGAAGACCATGATGATCTTACACGCCCTTCATTCTAGTTATGATGATCAATGTAACATGTAGCTAAAAGCCTAAAAGCAAGACTATATACACAATGAAAATTCCAAAAATTAAGACACCACCAACAAACCTAATCTAAAACACAAGACATGCAAAACTTCACGCACGATCAAAACCACAAAGTTTGAATATTTTGCTTATAAATAAGAATTCGTATACACGACATATACTTCAGATTTTATAATGGGTACGCCTCCATGGGCTAATTCATTAGCCAGACACAGTTTAGATGATCTCAAGAACTTTGTGCCAATCATTCCAACCAAAAACTTTATGATCTTTAGAGCTCGAAGATGTTTAGGATGCTTATTTAAGTTCATACCTACTTATTTTTAGATAAGAATTAACTTTTTTGAGGGTCCGGATATAAACGCTTATCTGTGTATTTCTATTTAGTTACACAATCGCCTGGTGCAATCCAGACAAACACTTAGGGGGTGTTTGGGTACGCTTGACAGACTATCCGTTTTGTAAACACACTTTTCATTTCTTAAACACCATACATAAACTTATACGTTATTTCACACCAAACATTCAAAATGACGTATTGCATTTCTATACGACGAAGAAGCTAATAAGCTCCTCAAACAACCTTCACCCAGACACACCCTGAATGCGAATACAGCCAATTTGAACCTAACACTACAAAAAGGCCACATTCTATCTCTTGTTTCCGTTACCCTAAAAGTAACACTCTAACACCATGCTTGAGAATCCAACATCTACATCAGAGCTCATAACCTGATTCATTCCTAAAGGCTATAGCGGATAAAAAAATCATCACGCTTAATAAAAAACAATGTATTCCCCTTCCTATGGAAAACAAAGATCTAAGTTGGAATTCGTGCAAGGCTGCTCAGTTTAAAAGTTAAACAATTAAATGGCGTGACTGCGATAACAAAGTTGTGGCAAGTTCAACAAAGCAGCTAAAACTACTTTCGAAGATTTGTGTTTGCTGGTATGTTTGGAGGTAAGATTGAGGCATTGATGAAACTGGTGAGTCGTGAAAGATGGGTCATGGGACTATCTCGTTTCATCAATTGGTTTGTCGTTGATTCAGTGTACACTTATCATGTTGTGTGTATATCCTGAGGACCTAAACCTATAGATCACGCATCCACCTCAAATTTTATGATTAGTTCAGGAATATCACCCAATCAAATATACGCCACCCAGCTTCTATAATCAAATAAAAAATCTCACCTTTGATCTCAAAGCTAATCAATAAGGTTAAAGGTATCTATCGAGGGAAATACAATGAAGTTTAACGCCTAAATTAGTTGCTTAGTCGTCAATAACGCGTAAAATGACTGAAAACGAAAAGGTAAACAAACTTGAAAGGAATAACGCACAGAATAAAATAGCACACTACTGACCACACTACTTAAAATCAAAATATATATAATTT
This sequence comes from Tanacetum coccineum, assembly GCA_026074375.1. Lineage (NCBI taxonomy): Eukaryota > Viridiplantae > Streptophyta > Magnoliopsida > Asterales > Asteraceae > Tanacetum > Tanacetum coccineum. Next base: position 29,199 of record BQNB010049826.1, read on the forward strand.
CACTCACCTGGTCCTCTTTTGAAATACATGGTTTAAATATTTGCTATAGAATAAAAATGTCATATAAGCAACTAGGCCTCAAGAAACCCGATCGTGCCGGCCTGAACCGAGCCAGCAGGAGCCTGACTGGTCCGGTCCTTATCCCCTTGATTTTCCTTTTTTGTGGTCTCGGTCTGGTCCGTGACATTTCACAACCTGTTGGTTTACTATGAAAACCATTCCAACCCCGAGAAAACGGACCAAACTGAACCGAGACCATTTAGTCTGGTCTTCCGTTCATAATAGTGTATTTCAGTCTGATTTTGGGCCCGAGCACACCCCTAACTCAACACATCATAGTTCATACTTTCTAAAGGTAGACGGTAGACCAAAAGCAGGTCAGGGAGAAATAGTGCAGACGTAGTTATCTATTAGCTTAGGGCAAAAACCGTCCAAGATTGTCTAAAGTTTAAATATCTGTGTGTTTGCCCATTCATGTGCCTATATACAATTATTTTAAATATGATATATCAGTTTTGTGCGTTTGTAGAAAAGTCTTATATGCTTTTTTTGATTATACAGGCACCGCAGTTTTGTAAGCTTAACAGCTTTCCATATGAAAAACACGCATTTGGAGGTGGCGATTTCATTGAAACATTTTGCAGCTCTTAATGTAGACGGTTTATTTTCCAAACACTCAAAACGATCTATTGCATTTTGATAACACTAACAAGCTAATAAGCTCCTCAAATAAGCTTACCTAAACACCGTTACACCCCTCAATACTAAACTCTTGAGTTGCCTGGCCTATATCATATATTTGAAGACCATGATGATCTTACACGTCCTTCATTCTAGTTATGAATATTAAGAACTGTAAAAGAGTAGAACACTGCATATATGACTACAGCATACATTGCCTACTTTGGTAACAATGTAACATGTAGCTAAAAGCCTAAAAGTAAGACTCTACACAATGAAATTCTAAAATTGAATAACTGACGAGTTACCTAGCCATCAGTAACGTGTAAAATGACTGAAAACGAATAGGTAAACAAATGTGAAAGGGATAACACCACCACACTGCTTACTCTAAAACACAAAACATGCAAAACTTCACGCACGATCAAAACCACAAAGTTTGAATATTTTCCTAGAAAATAAGAATGTGTATACTCGACATATACTTCAGATTTTATTACGGGTACACATACCAAAGGTCAAGCAAGTGGCACGTGTGGTTGTCCATTAGCCAGACACGGTTTAGATGATCTCAAGAATTTTGTGCAAATCATTCCAACCAAAGACTCTATGATCTTTAGAGCTCGAAGATGCTTAGGATGCTTATTTAAGTTCATATATACTTATGTTTAGATAAGAATAACTTTTTTGAGTGTTCAGATATAAACGCTTATCTGATTATTTCTTATTAGATACACAATCGCCTAGTGCTATACCTAACACGGAGTACTTTTTAAGTAGATAAGCAGTTTAAAAAGCAATCCAGACAAACTTAGGGGTGTTTGCGTTCGCTTGACAGCCTATCCATTTTGTAAACACACTTTTCATCTCTTAAACCCCATACATAAACTTATACGTTATTTCACACCAAACATTCAAAATGACGTATTGCATTTCTATACGCCAAAAAGCTAATAAGCTCCTCAAACAACCTTCACCCAGACACACCCTTAATGCGAATACAGCCAATTTGAACCTAACACTACAAAAAGGCCACATTCTATCTCTTGTTCCCATTACCCTACAAGTAACACTCTAACACCATGCTTGCAAACCCAACATCTACATCAGAGCTCATAAAATCCGTTTTCGCGTGACCTGATTCATTCCTAAAGACTAATGGTGGATAAAAAATCATCACACTTAATCAAAAACAGCTTGTCGCCGTGCAAGGCTGCTCAGTTTGAAAGTTAAACAGTCAACTGGTGTGACTGCGGTAGAAAAGTCGTGGTAAGTTCAACAAATCAGCTAAAAGTACTTTCGAAGATCTGTGTTATGTTTGGAGGTAAGACTGAGGCATTGATGAAACTGGTGAGTCGTGAAAGATGGGACTACCTCGCTTCATCAATTGGTTTGTTGTTGATGCAGTGCACAGTTTTCAGTATAGAATTGTACTGTCGTATGCATGGCTAGTTCGAAGACAGGGCAGTTTCGTGCAAGGCTGCTCAGTTTGCTGATTGCTCTTGTTGTCTTTCTTCCTGAGGACCTAATCACCTAAACTGAGATCGCATCCACCTCAAATTTTATGATTAATTCAGCGATGTCACCCAATCAAATATAAGAGCAACCAGCTTCTATAATCACATAAAACATCTCAACTATCAATTTAATCTCAAAGTTAATTGATAAAGTTAAGGGGGTTTTGGGGGGGGGGGGGGGGGGGGGGGGGGGGGGGGGGGGGGGGGGGGTGGGGGGGGGTGGGGGGTGTGGGGGGGGATATAATGAAAAGTTGCTTAGCTATCAGTTACATGTAAAATGACTGCATACGAAATGGTAAACAAACTTAAAAGTGGCAAAACCCAAGAATAAAATAGCACACCACATTACCTAAACACAAAACATGTCAAGCAAATAGCAGATGTACTTCATACTTTTCTAATGGTAGACGGTAGACCTACCAACAGGTCAAGCAAATAGCAGATGTGGCTTATCTATTTTGACAACTCGCAGCGTCTTACTACATTTTGATAGCACCAATAAGTTAATAAGCGCCTTACAATAATCTTAGCCGAACACCCCTGAATACCTAAACCAACAATTTGAACCCAATGTTACCAAAAACATCACATTGTACATCTCATTTCCCCCATGAAACGCCATAGCTTTAGTATATTTCTCATTTCCTTTCCCCTAAAAGTAATACATGAAACACTACATCATAGCTCAAAAATCCACAATTGTTTGACCCAATTCATTCCTATAAATTAAAGGCTACATCAGAGCTCTTAGAAGACTATATCTAATACAAAATGATGTCACTTAATCAGCAATATCTTGTTCCTTAACAAGATCCAATTTTTAACATTTTAATCTCAAATGTATCCCAAACTTAACTCACATCCACCTCAAATAGTATCAAATTAAACATCAAAACTACTAATTCAATCTAAAAGCTACTCGTAATAAATAAAAGTTAGGGTTTTTATTTTGGAGGAAATAAAATGAAATAGTAGTATATCGCTTTGAATATTTAACATTCCAAAAACAACCCAATCAATTCAACCTCAAATCCAACAAATCTAACATAATCAAATCAGCAACATCACACAATCAGATATTATCAAATTAAACATCACGACAGCTAAGGGGGTGTTCGTTTTAGCTAATTTCTGTGTTCAGGCTTATTTTCAAAAGCCTATTCTTTTCCGCTTATTTTCCATCTTTAGGATAAGCTCAAAAATCAAACAAGATGGGCTTATACAACGTAAGTTAAGCAAGATAAGCTGGTACTCTTAAATTGCTCAAACAAACGCCCCATTGGAAACACCATAAATAAGCTCATAAGCCCCAAAATGATGAAACAAGATTCAAATTTTAACATTTCAATCACAAATATGTCCCAAACCCCAAATCACACCCGCCTCAAATATCACCAATTCAAAAATCACAACTACTAATTTAACCTCAAATCCAACTAAATATAAGCCGAAACCACATAAGCCCAAAAATAAGCTTATAATAAAAACACCCCTAATAGGCCAATATGATGTAACAAGATTCAAATTTTAACAACTTGATCTCAAATATATATCCAAAACCCAAATCACACCCACCTCAATAATCATCAATCCAACCTCATATCCTACATAATTAAATCAGCAACATCACACACTAAAATTTTCATAAAAAAAACATCACGACTACTAAGGGGGGTGTTTGTTTTAGCTAATTTCTGTCTTTATGAGCTTATTTGACTTGGCTTATTTTCAGAAGCCTGTTTTTTCTCGCTTATTTTCCATCTTTAAGTCATGATAAGCTCATCATAAGTCAAACAAGATGGGCTTATGAAATATAAGCTAGTAAACCCATAAATAAGCTCAAACAAACACCCCCATTAATCAAAATTTGAAAAAAGATCCAATTTTTAGCAATCTAATCTCAAATATATCCAAAACCCAAATCACACCCACCTCAAACATCATCAAATAAAGGGTCTTATTAGCTTATTTAACTTTGCTTATACTTGATAACCCAATCATCATCCAAATAAAGACGGGTTTCTTAAAGTTTCATGATCAAATCTAATAAAACAAAGTTAAGGGTTCTTTTAATTTTACCTGCGGATCTTGTTACCCTTGCCAACCTCATACATACCCCAAGAAAAAGTCCCAAAAGCAGCCAACAAAATGGCAACAGCGCTTGGACCCTTTGATGGGTTTTTTAAAGATGGTCTTATTACAATATGATAAACTTACATAAGCCCATAAGTCTCAACATAAGCCAGAGAAAACTAGGGCTTATGGAAATAAGCCGAAATCAAATAAAGCTCATAAGCCCACATATAAGCCTAAACAAACACCCCCTAACAAGATTCAATTTTTAATATTCCAATCACAAATATATCCCAAACCCAAATCACACCCACCTTAAACATCATCAAATAAAGGGTCTTATTAGCTTATTTGACTTCGCTTAAACTAGATAATCTCAATCATCATCAAATCAACCATGACAAGTGCTAAATCTACTAAACAAAGTTAAGGGTCTTTTTTTATAAGCCCATAAGTCTCAAAATAAGCCAGAGAAAACTGGGGCTTATGAAAAATAAGCCGAAATCAAATAAGCTCATAAACCCACATATCATACACTAACAAGATTCAATTTTTAATACTCCAATCACAAATATATCAAAAACCCAAATCACACCCACCTCAAAAATCATCAAATAAAAATGGGTTTTTTTATATACAAAATAAAGTTGGTCTTATTAGCTTATTTGACTATGCTTATACTTGATAAGCCCAATAATCATGATCAAATCTAATAAAACAAAGTTAAGGGTTCTTTTTTACTTTTACCTGCGGATCTTGTTACCCTTGCCAACCTCATACATACCCCAAGAAAAAGTCCCAAAAGCAGCCAAGAAAATAGCAACAGCGCTGGGTCCTTTTGATGGGATCCGTCGAGCGTATCTGACTGGTGCAAAGCCGCCAGGTGGTGGTCCGTCTTGGAGTAAAGGCATGTCTTTCACGCTTGACATGCCTGGCTTGTTCCTGATGAAAGCTTCTGTCATGGTTGGTGGTGGTGAAATGAAATGAAATGAAGATGATGGTGGTTTGGTGATGGTGGAGTGGTGATTGATTGATTCAAGAAGTAGTGTGGTGTGGTTACTTGTTACATTTGTTTTGGTTTATGGACAACTTTACCCTTTCTCTAACTTTGGTTCAGTTCGCGGACCGGATTGAACCGACAAACCGGCCTGAATCTCACCAACCGGACAAGACTTGGCGTGTTTCGGTCCGGTATTCGGTTCATTCATTTATCATATTCGGTTCGGTCTGGTTTTACACAAGACCCGTCGATATGCTTTGTTGAACTGAACAAGATCGATCGAACACATTTTGATCCGGTCCTTGGTTAGCTATTTTAGGATAAGTAGTGTGGTTACTTGTTATTTGTTGTGTTTTGACTTTGATTTGGTTTAACATAACATACCGTGACTTTAATAGAGAAATCGACTCAAACCGGATTGATCTGATCGAACAGAGCATATTTTGGTCTGGTCCTCGGTCTACCCATTTCTTCACATTCGGTCCTAAGTTCGGGTGGGTCCGATTCGGTCTTACGAAAAGCCGACCATTATGTTTTGTTGAACCTTATCGGACCGACGAACCTAACCGACCCAAACTTTGTTAAACCTTATCGGACCGACGAACCTAACCGACCCATAATTTGTTGAACCTTATCGGACCGACGAACCTAACCGACAGGACCAGACTCATCGTGTTTCGATCCGGTACTCGATTCACCATTTTTGTCATATTCGGTCCGGTATGGTTTTACCCGCTGATATGCTTTGTTGGACCGAACCAGACGAAAAAACTGAAGCAAGCCGGACCGACCGAGCCAGACCGAACACATTTCGGTCTAGTCCTTGGTTCGTTGTTTTAGGGCAAATCGGTTTCGGCCCCGTCCGAGTTTTTCGGTCCCGTCTGGTTTTTGACCAGACTAACCTTAAAACAATTTGTTTAGCATACTTTTTAATTTCATCTTCTTAATGAATTATGTGAGTAGTTGTGTGTATAATTTGACCGATTTACCTTTCCCGATTAAACCGAGTATGTCAATTGAAGGGTAAAATTCTTAAATAATATACATCACACAATACACCTAAAAGACATAATTCAAAAATATGCTACATACATAAAGAAACAAAAATAAATTGGTACACAAAACTATAAAATGCAACAAGTAAACTACATTTTTGTGCAATTAGCCTTTCAATAAAATTGTCAAGCTCAGGCGAGAACGCACATGGTTGTTTGTGAGCTACTTGGGTTGATTCGGTAAAAGTTTGAAATGAGTAGAGTTTTGGTGAACTCGAGCTTTAACTTGAGCTCGAGTTTAACATACTACTTGTTTAATAAACGAGTTTAAGCTCGAGTTTGAGATATCAAGTTCAATTAGGTTTGCAAGTTTAAACGAACTTCTACATATATAACTTTGTGAATAGTATACTTATATATCATTAATGAGATGAGCTCGAGCTTTATTGATAAGGTTAGAAACAAGTCGGGCTCGAGCTTTCTTAAAGCTCAATTTTGTTCACACTTGAGCTTCATATTCTTGAAACTTGACTCAAGCTTGATCAAGCTTAAATGTAACTTGTGTTTGGTAAGGCTCGTCAACCAACTTAGCAAACGGAATATTTTGGAGGTCAAAAAGTTTCGTATTCTATCTTGTTTACACATCTACTTGCCCTATCATATTTTCATTTGTATAAATACACTTTTAGCCAAATCATATTTTCACAAAAACTTGTATGTATACAACTTTTGTTATGTAAAAATAAACCTCATTTTTTACCGTATTCAATCTTATTCAATAAACCTCATTATATATATAATCAAAAGAAAAGTGGAACGACGACGTTTTCGTCGCCATGCTACAGTGGCCGGTTTTTTGGGCTCTCAACTTTGGGCCAGCCCATTTGACATTTTTTTTCTTTCTTAATTAGGCAATATATAAAAAATTGCTTAGCACAAAATAGGAAAAAAAATTACAAAAATAATGATTTATTCAGATAAAAAAAATACGCGCGACAAAAGGCAAAAAAATTACAAAAGTACTGATTTATTCAGATTAAAAAACACCCGCGACATGAGGCCTGACAAATAAGCTCATATTAAAAAAACAAACTATTAAACATGAGACCGAACAAATAAAACCACACAAAATAAATTAAAAAAAACGCTCCGCAGCAACGCGCGGCCAACTTTAAATTAAACAGCACCAAAAAAAAACGGTCTACACTAAGTAAAAAAAACAAAGACAAAAAAAAACAAAACAAAGACAAAATAAAATTATTCGGGAAAAAATTAGCCCCGCCGAACGCGTGAGTTCTTATGCTTAAGCACACCAATAAAAAATAATCAGCCTCGCAGCAATACGCGGGTACTTTGGCTTGCTTGTATAAATACACTTTATGAAGAACGAATAACACATCAAACTATTAGGCTAGACGGTATGACGGTGACTTTGGCCAAACTCACCTAGGTGAATTCCCTTGGTCACGCGCGAGTCCCATCCCGGTCTAAAACTCACCTAGGTGAGTCCCAACTAGCGTGGTAAGTTTGGCAATTTTTGGGAGCCATTCGGTGAAAAACTCACATATGTGAGTTGTGATAATGGTGGGCCCTCTCACTTTTTAATTAATATATTTTATTGTGTTGTGTGTGGGTATTTAGTGGGATGTATTTTATATAAAATAGGTATTTTAATGAAATGTGAATTTTAGTGGTGATATGAGTTCTTATTACGGTTGAAAGGTGAGTTGTAAGGTGAGTTTTATTTGGAGAGAGAAAGCTGATATGGCGCTAACGTGTCAGATGAGTTTATCACCACCATACCATCCAACCTTATTTGTCACATTTAACAAAATTAACTCAGTGTCACAATGAAATGTGAATAATTTGTGGTGCCATTTAACCATCTATGGTGACATAATAATGCTAGAAGTTAATAGGTTCGTTTAAAAAAAAAAGCATCGTGGTCCCAAATGGGTTCTATTCAAAGTTAACGTCAAAATTAAAACATTTTAACTTTAAAAAGTCAAACTAAAAACTTATTTTGAGACGAAAATAGCATGTATCAAATAAATATTACATGCCAAAAATAAATCATAAATAAGAGTAAATTGTAAAAACCGTCCATATGGTATGTCTAGAATGCAGACACAATGTTTACATTTTCACAAATGCGGTCGTCGTTTTTAGAAATTATTGGTGCGAAAATTGGGTAAATGACCAAAATGCCTCAAAGTAAAATGACTATGTCTCACTGAAAGGAAGAGCATTTTAGTAATTTTATTTTGAGGCATGAACGATTTTCGCACCAAAAGTTTCTCACAAAAATGACACGCGTACTTTCGAAAAATTAGGGGCTGTTTCTGTAATTTGAACATAACACAAGGACTATTTTTGCAATTTAAGAAATGAAAAAAAAAAAAAAAAACCATAAAACCCTTTTAACCCATCTTTATCAGAACCCCAAGATTGGAGGCTAAAACCCTATTCGCCACTTCCTTCCAGACTCTTCTTCTTCTTCTTTTTAAAACCCTCTTCAAAAACACACACAAAAACACACAAAACACACACTAAATCTTCACTCAGTAAAAAAAAAAAAACCAATCATGTATCGCTTCGCAGTAAATCTTGCCTCTAAATCAAGGTACTAACTTTTACCCACTTCATTTTACTAATCAAGATTTAATTTTTACTGACCTTTTTTCATTACCCACTTCATTTTACTAATCAAGATTTAATTTTTACTGATCTTTTTTCATTACCCACTTCATTTTACTAATCAAGATTTGATTTTTACTGATCTTTTTTTTAGACCCATTTTATTTTTTTGATCAAGTTTTGATTTTTACTAATCTTTATACATTAATATGCTTACCCAGTTCATTTAATTGATTAAGTTTTCTGTTTTACTGATCTTTTTCTAGGGTGTTTGTTTAAGCTTATCTGTGGGCTTAAGAACATATCTGATTTCGCATAAGCCTCAATTTTCTGGCTGATTTTGAGATTTGTGGGCTTATATAAGTTTATTACGATATGATAAACTTATATAAGCCCATAAGTCTCAATATAAGCCTGAAAAATGAGGCTTATGTTATATAAGCCGAAATCAAATAAGCTCATAAGCCCACATATAAGCCGAAACAAACACCCTCTAAATAAACTTTTATATGCAATTAAGTCTCAAAATGAGCCGGGATTATGAAATTTAAGCCGAAATCAAATAAGCTCATGATACCCCAAATAAGCATAAGCAAACACCCCCTAAAAAGTTTAGTAAAAAAAGTGGGTATTTTATATTAATGTGATCAGAACTTGATCAGTAATAAACTTATATAAAGTGGTTAATTTAAACTTATTTGTGGGCTTATGAGCTTATTTGATTTTGGCTTTATATGATC
>BQNB010049827.1:0-41838 GCA_026074375.1 Tanacetum coccineum
TAATATCATGTTCTAGATATTATCCATGTTTAATGGCACGTAATTACCTTTGAAAAAACGATTTTCAAGTTGTCATTATTTAAACTTTAAAGAGGAGTTACATGCATCATTGCTATATGTACAATATCTTGTATTTATTTATTTATTTTTTTGGGCTACCTAGGTTTTTGACTCGACATTGCGAGCCGACTAATCTCAGATCTTCCAACCTTTTCACAATTACAGTTCACAGCGCCCTTGACTAAACTAATCTAATAGAAAGTCAAGGGGGGAACCTTATAAGGCAGCCAAACCATAAAGACAGCTCAACCGAACCTTAGAAGGTCAGCCGAACTAGGTTAGCACGGAGGGCAGCGTTTAGACGTAAGGACTCCCCTTTTGGATAGCCCTAGTTGGACGCAAGGTGAAACCTCCGTGGCCACCCCCCCCCTAATGTACACACCTAGTGAGGTTGAAAACCATTGACTCTTGTTTGAGAGTCAGACCTTACAAAATAAGCAATTTGGTAGTGATTTTTCATGTATGTGTATTTATTTCATCTCACAGTAACCCGTTGGGTTGTTGTTTCTTTTTTATATTTATATTCATCTCACAGTAATTCAGAAAGTTAAACCTTCATTTTATTAATCACTCTGTTGATATTCTCATAGCAATGGATAGGGATCTTATAATTTCCTTGATACTGCAACTACTAAGGAAAGTAGTTGCAAAATGAAGAGTAGTTATCCTTTGCAAATTGTAGTAATTGGGGGTCATTTCTTATTAGTACTCAAGAGTGTTAAGAGTATACTTTGGAAATTCCAAGGAGAGACTTTTAAAGTAGATGTGATGTTAGTTCCTTTGGGAGGTTGTGAAATGGTTTTGGGGGTGCAATGGTTGTTACATTGGGAGACGTTTGGTAATTTCTTGTGGTTAAGGATGTAATTTGTTTATGAATGGAGGAAAGTAGCAATAAGGGGATCCTCACAACCTACACTGCAATGGTTGGATGAAACACAACTTAAAAAGGAGTTAACTCGCCATAAGGCACAACTTTCCTCTATAGTGTTGTGTGTTTATCGATCTGCCTTGTTCAATGCTGAGTTAATGAAAACATGTATGATTACTAACTATGAAAGCAGTCATGTACCTGATTCTTTAGCTCCATAGTTGAAAGAATACGTTGAGGTGTTTGATTTACCAAAATGCTTGCCACCTAAAAGGAAACATGGCCATATAATTTCTTTGAAAGTTAATACACCACCTGCTAATATTAGGCCATATAGACACCCTCTTACACAAAAAGATGCCATTGAGTCCATGGTTAAAGAATTATTGGATACAGGTGAATAAGGAGTAGCCACAGTCCCTTTTCCTTTTCAATTGTTTTGGTTAAAAAGAAAGATGGATCATGGAGGATGTGTGTTGACTATAGAGAGCTAAAAAATACACCATTAAAGATAAATCTCCTATTTAGAAGAGTTGGTTGATGAGATGTTCGGTGCTAAGGTGTACTATAATCTTAATTTAAGGTCAGGGTATCACCAAATTAGGATGTTTGAGGGTTACATTTAGAAAATAACAGTCATAACACATCAAGGCCATTATGAGGTCTTAGTTATGCATTTTGGTTTAACTAATGCTCCCTCAATATTTCAAGCTCGTATGAATGAAGTTTGTGCTCAATACCTAAAAAAAATATGTTGGTGTTTTTTAGATGACATATTGATATATATCATCGATATGGCAGATCATGTGTAATATTTAAACGAGGTCCTAAATACTATGCAGTCTCATCCGTTGTTTGCTAAAATGAGTAAGTGCGTGTTTGGGACAACACAAGTAGAGTATACTGGGCATGTTATTCCTAGTGAGGGAGTGGCCACTGACCCTGCAAAGATTGAAGTGATGAAGAATTGACCTATACATGTAAACATTAAGAAGCTGAGAGGTTTTCTTTGGGTCTCACAGGCTATTACAGAAGATTTTAAGAACTATGTTGCAGTAAGCCTTTGATTGAATTACTTAAGAAAAACTCTTTTGAATAGTTTGCTTAAGCTCAAGTTTTTTTAGAACAACAAGTTAGTTGTTAGTGATTTGAGCTCACATGACATCCGATTGGGCAGTATGCAAGACTCGAACCTTCGCCTTAAGGGATAAACCCTACTTCTTTTTTCGCTTCTGAAGGAAACCCCCTACGGTGAGGCTCGAACCTGAGACCTCTCGCATGTGGTAACAACCTTCCCAATGTTACCCTTGATTTGATAAACTGAGAGAGGCTATGGTTAGTGCTCATGTGTTAGCTCTTCTAAACTTTGCATAGGAATTTACAATTGAAATTGATGCTTTAGGTGAAGGGATTGGAGCAGTGTTGCAACAACAAGGCCATCCAATTGCTTTTCTAAGTAAGTCTATAGATCCAAGGCACTAAGGATTATCTACTTATGAAAAAGAACTTTGGACAATTGTGTATGCTTTAGAGAATGGAGGGGTTATTTTCTTGATAAGCAAACGTATTGTGTGTGTTGAAGTAGAAGGGATTATACTTTGATCCTAGTGGTTACGCGTGGTGTTATACATACGCGTATATTCAAGAAGGTGTAACGTTTATTGCTAAAAGGTACACATCTCTAATCTTGTTAATTATGAATTCTATACGTGTTTACTTTCCGCTGCGTACTCGTGTTTAATGGTTAATAGATTAAATCCAAATTGGCATCACGAGCCATCGTGTAGAATTTGTAGTTACAAGTAATTAAAATTTGACAAAATTAGAGTTCTTGATTAATTTTTAAGCCCTTTGGGCGTTTTTATGCATAAAGATTCAATCTTTATGTATAAGTTACAATCTTTATTGATTATAAAATTAATTAGACGATTTCTAGGTTGTATGAAATTTATGAAATAGATGGGTTTAATTGTTAATGATCGGTTTTATACTCCTTTATTAATTGTTAATGGGGTAGTCATGATAAAAAAATCATGCAAATTTATCATGGATCGATATGTGATATAATCTTGTTAATTGTTAATGGTTTTATGCAAATATGATGATCAAGAATTAAAAACATAGACATTAAATTTAATTGGTAAGATCCACGATTTTAAAAGCTAAGGAAGACCTTAGCTATGTTTTAATGGGGCCTAAGATTGTTTAACTTTATGGGTATGTGGTATATACTCGTATATGGATTACGCGGATCGTTATTCGATGTATGTGGCCGAAAAATCATTGGAGTGATGCAGCCTTTTATGAATTTATCTGTTTTACTTATTAGATAATAAGGTTCATAAATTGATATTTGCATGACTTAATTGTTAAGTGTTGTATTTGAATAAGTGTTATGTGAAATTAGTTTTCTGGTTTATATTGTTTATATTTGTAGTTTGGACTTGTAGAAATAAAAAGGGTTTTTTGAAAATAAATATTAAACATGATTAATTATTATGAATCAGATTTATTTTGGACTAATTTATAGTTCACATTATGGGTTTTCAAAATTATAAGTTTTATTATGAGTGGTTAAAAACTGGACGCTTATGGACTCATGGGAGTACGGGTCATCCACATAGAACCAATCTATCAAGAGAGTTTATGGAGGATTTTCCTAAAAGATTTTAGGTTTTTATTAAGCTTCGCGCTGGACCTGTTTCCGCTTCTTTGTGCGTTCGATTGGAGTTACGGGAACATGGGTATGTCACTACAGTGTCATTATTTGACCATTTCTTGTATATCTTTAAGTTTGAAACATGTTGAAATCGTCAATTTTAAACGTTTAACACTATTTATACATTACGATGTATAGAAAATGATGATCGTAATAAGTTACTAATTGAGTAAAGTATTTATTAAAATATATTATACGAAGATGTAGCATGCTTCTTTTTCGTACAATCTCATTTTTATTTGTCCACAACAAATAAAATACATTTTTAAATAAGTAATTGCCATCCAATTTGAAGAACATTGCAGATGATTTTTACTATGGTGAGACGTGTGTAGATCGTAATCCAAGGATGATTATACACTTTTCGTGAACGTTAGTGTTACATAAATCACAGTTCTTGTTTGGTGACTTAAAACAGTTTTGAGGTAAGACCTAAATGTGAGGCAAAAGATGGGATGAAACATGCTTACTAATATATTATTGTAATAAAGTAAGTCCCATATGGTTCTAGGAATAGCACTGCAGCAACTTATGATCTTCTAAGTACCTTTTGAATACCATCATAGCAGATCAACTGATGTGGTGGGTATGTATGGGCCTGTAGAAAATATTGTTTATTGATTAAACTTTGGTAGTTAAATTTTCTTCAAGGTGTATTATCGAAAAAATAACTAATTCTTGAAATTTAACTTGGTTTTGTGATGGCATTACATGTTAAAAAACATAAACCTTTCGGTTTCAAGGGTCGATGTTTGAAAGAGTAAAACTTTTGGTACTAATTTCAATGACTGGCTTGTTCGACTTAAGTTAGTCTTGTGAGTCGAAAAGAAGATGTTTAGTCATTGAACACCCTATACCCCTGCTCCTGCAGCTTTTTTGAAGCAAATGTGCGTGCCAGATGAATGCTTTATATGATGTTATAATGAGGTGTTTGTTTATGTTGGAGTATGACCCTGAACTTCATAGACAATTTGAAAATTATTCACCTTATGATATGCTTCAGGAGCTTAAATCTATGTTTGAGAAACAAGCTGGAGTTGAGAGGTTTGACCTAATTCAAACTTTCCATGCTTGCAAACATGAGGAGGGTAAACCAGTTGGTGCATATGTGCTTAAGATGAAAGACTATGTGGAGCAACTGGAACGTCTTGGATATGTGCTCCCACAGGATCCTAGTGTTGGTTTAATCTTGAATGGCCTCACTAGTGATTTTGCTGGATTTGTAAGAAACATGTACTATATGGCATAACATGGGAAGACAATGGGTGAACTACATGTTATGCTCATTGAGTATGAAAAGGTTTACCTAAAAAGGTTGAAACACACAAGTAATGATGATTAAAGGTTGGTATAATCAGAAAGCCAATAAGATAAACGCTCTCTAAAGCTATCTGGTAAGGGTTAAATGGGCTAATGGCAAGGGAAGGATAAATCACGGTTATATCTCTAAGCCTAAAACCCTAAACCTACTGTACAGAGCACCCGATAAGGGATGACACTGCCACCACTGCATGAGGTGGGTATTGGAAGAGGAATTGTCCTGTATTTCTTGCTGAGTTGTTGAAGAAAAAGAAGCAAGTTGGCACTGCCAGTTCTTCAGGTATCTTCATAATAGAATTATTTGCTTTCCCTAATAAATCCTGGGTGTATGACACTGGTTGTGGTACTCACGTTTGTATTACAAAACAGGTTTAGAGAAGCAAGGAAGCTGAAACAAGGAGCACTCTATTTGTACGTGGGCAATGGTGTTCGTGCACAAGTAGAAGCTATTGGAAGTTTTGACTTAGTTTTGCCTAATGGCCTAGTGATTTGTTTAGACAATTGTCATTATGCACCTTCTATAACTAGAGGTGTTGTTTCAGTTCACCATTTGGTAGAAAATGGATTTGTCCAGTGTTTTACGGATTTTGGAATTTTAGTTTCTAAGAACAATGTTCATTATTTTATGTTTTTCCAGTATGTGAATTTACGGATTGATATGCATGATCTTGTACCAAATAATAATTCTATTTATAATGTTAGCACTAAAAGAGCCAAACGTAATTTGGACTCTACTTATCTGTGGCACTGCCGTCTTGCTCATATAAGCAAGAAACGTATTGAAAAGCTGCAACAAGAAGGGCTTTTAAGATCAACAGATGATGAGTCATTTGATCAATGCGTATCTTGTTTATTTTTTGGGCAGATGACTAGAAATCATTTCCACAACGTCCTGAAAGGTGATTGTTCTTTCTTGGAATTAATACATACTGATGTGTGTGGTCACTTAGACATGGTCAAGACAAGGTGCTAGCTACTTCATTACATTCACGGATGATTATAGTCGTTATGGTTATGTTTATCTTCTTAAACATAAACATGAAGTCTTTGAAACATTCAAGGTGTTTAAGAATGAAGTGGAAAATCAACTCGGAAAGACAATCAAGGCTCTTCGATCAGATCGAGGTGGCGAATACATAAGCCAAGAGTTTAATGATTATCTTAAAGATTGTGAAATTGTCCAGTAGCTTACTCCTCCATATACACCACAACACAATGTGGTGTCTGAAAGGAGGAATCATACTTGTTAAACATGGTTCGTCTATGATGAATTATTACTCTGTCGTTATCCCTTTTGGGATATTGTCTAGGAGTCTGCAAACATTATCAATATGGTTCCACCAAGAATATTGATAAAGACTCCATATGAATTATGGTATGGAAAGTTATAAACTTGTCTTACTTACAGGGTTAAAGGATGTGAGGCGCTTGTGAAGCTGGATACGCCTGACAAACTCAACAAAGATTGTTAAAGTGTATTCTTTTTATAAGATACCCAAGGGAAAACAAATGGGTTACTATTTTTACTTATCCACCTAATATCAAAATAGTTGTTGCGGAGGTATGCTGAGTTCTTTTGAGAAAAATCTCATAACTTAAGAAGTCAGTGGGAGGCCGAAGGTCTTAAGAAATTCATAGAATGAAGATACATCAACCTTCTGAAATCACTAGCGAATCCTATGGAGGTTGAAGGTTTTGAACCACCTCAAGAGGAAGTGATTTCGGATTGTAGATCCGAAAGGACACATCGAGCTCCAGAACGCTTATGTCTAAATGTAGAGGCGGAGGAGCATAGTCTAGGGGATCTTAATAAACCCACTAGCTATAAAGCTGCTATGTTAGATTCAGAGTCTGACAAGTGGATCAATGCTATGAATGTGGAAATGCAATCCATGATAGATAATATGGTATGGGTCTTGGTCGATCTACCTCTAATTGTAAGGACTGTGGGAGTAAGTGGCTTTTTAATATAAGACTGACATGGATGGCAATGTACACACTTATAAAGCTCGTCTTGTAGCAAAGGGTTATCTCAACTTAGGGGTTGATTATGAAGGAAAATGTTCTCACACGTCGCTGACATTTTGGGGCTACTAGGATTCTCATATCTATAGCGGCGTTTCTATGGATTATGAGATATGGGAAAATGGATGTCTAAACGGCCTTCTTAAAATGGTCATCTGGATGAAGACATTTATATGGTACACCTGAAGGTTTGTTGATCCTAAACATCCTAGAAAGTATGCAAGCTTCAATGATCTATTTATGGTCTTAAGCAAGCAGCAAGAAGCTAAATAAAATATTTGATGAGAATCAAAAGGTTTGGAAGTATTCAATAATCTTGATGAGCCATGTGTATATCAAAAGGCTAGTGGGTAATGGTTACATTCCTATTTATTTGATCGATGGCATTATAATCATGGAATATCACATTCTAAGTTTGCAAAGTGTAAAGGATTATCTTGGAAAGTGTTTCGCTATGAAAGATTTAGGGGAAGCAGCATTTATTCTTGGAATCAAAATCTATAGAGATAGGTCGAAGCGATTGATTGGACTTAGTCAAAGTGCTTACATGGATAAGATCTTGAAGAGATATAGGATGGATAATTCCAAACGTGGTCACATCCCCATGCAAGAAAGACTTGACTTGAATAAAACACAAGGTGCTTTAACACCTGAAGAGGTGAGGCGTATGCAAATGTACTTATGCTTTTGGCTGTGGTTTCAATTATGTATGTCAGTGAGATGCACTAGACCTGATCGTTGCGTTCGGCGCAAAAAATATTTATAAACACAGCCGTTTTCAACAGAATCCTAGTGAACCTCACTGGACTGCTGTGAAAACCATTCTTAAGTATTTAAGGAATACTAAAGATATGTTTTTGGTTTTATGGTGGAAATCTGGAAGCTGAACTTCGAGTTGAGTGCTATTGCGATGCAGGAGTTAAGACTGATAGAGATGATACAAAAATTCAGACAGGGGAATATGTTTTCATTTTGAATAAGAGGCGCAGTAGACTGAAAAGTTCCAAGCAAAGTACTACTGCAATGTCTGCTACAGAAGCTGAATACATAGCTGCTTCAGAAGCTGCGATGGAAGCTGTTTGGATTAGGAAGTTTATTTCAGGGCTTGGTATCGTACCAACAATAAACGAACCTATTAAAATGTTTTGCGATAATTCAGCCGCACTACATTTCGCTAACGACCAGGGGGTTCAGAAGGGCGCCAGACACTACCATAGGAGATATCATTATGTTCGCGAGAGTATTGTACTGGGCGAAATAAAACTCCTTAAAGTTCACACAGATGACAATCTGGATGATCCTTTTACAAAGGCTTTACCAAATGGAAAGCTTACTCAACATGCTAGGAGCATGGGACTTCGTTTAGCTAGTAGTTTCATGTAGATTTGTGTTTAGTATTTGGATAAGGGATGTTTGAACAATTTATTTTATGATAATGATACTTGGTATTTATGTTATTTTATATCTTATATTGTGGATATTTTGCATGTTTAATCCATGAATAATATTTTCATTATTCTAAATTAATCCGTTGTCGATTAACAATGTGGGAATGTTGTTAAACTAAGACAATTCTGAGTGATTGGTGATATTGTAGATATTAAGGATGAGTCCACCAAACTCACATGATATTCATAAGATGGATATTGGATTTCCCCAACTAACAAGAATCTTACTTTATGGATCGGCGTCATTAAGTAAATCTTGTAAGTGATTTTATAAAATCCTTAGACTTGAGATGCAAGTAGGTCTTGCATGTGTGGATTATCCTTCTTGATTTGGGTTCTGGTTTTCCATGAATAAGGTTGTATTAAGGGGATTATTTCAGAAGTGATTATGAAGCATGGTGACATGACACTTGTAGTCAATAAAGAATTTGTTCCTTCAAATGTTGAAGAATGATGCCACTGGGCCCCTCGTAGAATTAATCAGATGTGTGTATGGTCGTACCCGAAAACTCATGTAGATATGTCTCATTGATTTTCGGTAATCTTGATTAGTTACATATACGAGAAACAGAATCGTTAAATAATGGAATGACTTGATCCATATCCATTTTAAACACGGGTTCGAAAAAAAGGGATTGTAAAATACCTAAATCTTTATCGGACTTTATTGAAACCACCTCGGATATTTCTGGGAGATTGTGTGTTGCTTAGAAGCTTACCAATGTTATTATGTTAGTTATACATTGTCCAAGTGGGGAGCTGTTGGATATGTCCAAGTATACAAAGGGGGGGGTTAATATATGTCGAATTATTTATACGTGCCTACGGGGACGCACGCTGTTAATAGTAAAACGATTAAAGAATATATTAAATGTTATATATTTATGTGATAAGATAACTTATGTTAAGTAGTTAAAGTAAATATTTTAATGAGTTATTAATATGGCATTTAAGGAAAAAGAAAGTAACGATTTTCCTTTTAATTGGTCATAAACCCCTATTAAGGAGGTGAGAGGGTTTTCCTTGCAAGCACAAGGAATTTAGCCTATAAATAGAGGTTAAGGGATTCATTGTTGAGAGACCTAAAAAACATAATCCCTAAATCTCTCTCCATCTCTTTTTGTTTATTCGATCAACCAAAACTCAAAAGGGCTTTCGTTTCTGTGTTGGTTCGATCCAAGGGGAAAAACCACAAGGTTTCAATCGTTGATTTTACGAGAACGTGGTTGTTTTATTGCTTATTCACTACTAGTACTAGCATACTTAAATGTTGCTACAGAAATGTATTGTGTGTGTTGATGTAGAGGGATTATACCTTGATCCTAGTGGTTACGCGTGGTGTTATCCATACGGTCATATTCAAGAAGGTGTAACGTTCTATTGCTAAAACTGCCTGTACAGCATACATTACTCCTCAATTTCTTGACGTTATACTGATGAAAAATCGTGACATGTGTGTCCTTGTGCTAACTCGTTCTCGCCACCACGCAAACCCAGAGAATCGAGAGCGTCTTCACTGAGCTCTACCTCTAGACCTTTAAAATCACCCCCATCTCAAATATACCTGTTGCCACCCTGCTCAAGCACAGCTCCTGAACTTGATTTAACTTAAAGAAAAACTCTTTTGAATAGTTTGCTTAAGCTCAAGTTTTTTTAGAGCAACAAGTTAGTTGTTAGTGATTTGAGCTCACATGACATCCGATTGGGCAGTATGAAAGACTCGAACCTTCGCCTTAAGGGATAAAACCCTACTTCTTTTTTCTCTTCTAAGGAAAACCCCTACGGTGTGCTCGAAATGAGACCTCTCGCCATGTGGTAACAACCTTCCAAAGTTAACCTTTGATTTGATTAATAAGAGGGCTTTTGGTAGTGCTCATGTGTTAGCTCTTCCAAACTTTGCATAGAATTTACAATTGAAATTGATGCTTTAGGTGAAGGGATTGGAGCAGTGTTGCCAACAACAAGGCCATCAATTGCTTTTCTAAGTAAGTCTATAGATCCAAGGCAGTAAGGATTATCTACGTATGAAAAAGAACTTTGGACAGTTGTGTATGCTTTAGAGAATGGAGGGGTTATTTTCTTGATAGGCACTTTAAGATAAAGTCTAATCACTTTAGTCTTAAGTACCTAATGGAAAAAAGATTGACAACTTATTTTCAAATCAAATGGCTGTCAAAATTGTATTCGACTTATGATTATGTGAAACTATATAAGAAGGGGAGTGAAAATGTGGTTGCCGATGCACTTTCCAGGTTTCTTACTTCCTCATGGTAATCTTTGATATTGCAAATGATTTGTTGCCAAGGATTTGAGCTAGTGGGAACCCAATCCTAGTATTCAACAAATTATCAACCAATTGACTTCTTGTACTTTCGTTGCAACAAAGTTTCATTGATGTCATAAACAGTTTAAATTAATAAATTGAAATCTTGGTGATTGGTTTGAGGTAAACTTTGAGGACCAAGAGCTACTACATTATTTCATGCATGAACTTTTATGTGGTCATTTCTAGGTGTAGACACTGCTTATAAAAAGATGAAAGATGTTTTCTTATTAGAAAGGGGAATGAAAACGGACACTTAAAGAGTATGGAGAGTGTGATAGTGTATCAATGTTCACTGTAGTTTGTCCCTTTATCTTGGTTTAACTACTAAACCTAGTTACTCATACAAAGATTTAGACAGACATTTTCATGGTCTTATGAAGGACTCCTATATTCCCTCAAGGAAAAAAGAACAATGATTTGGTGATTTTTATAGATTGAGCATGCTAATGGTCCACTTTGTTCCTTTGTTTCTTCTTTAACACTCTGTTCTCGAGTTTATTTTTTAGAGTGAAAGGGAAAGGTTTGTAATGGAAATAAAAAAAAATTGTGTTCCTGAGATTTTTTAGGAGAGAAGAAGAAAGTAAAGGATATTAGTCGATATATTTTGTATAGTGTTTCATGTAATTTCAATTTATTGTGTAGGCCTTATGCAATAAGAGGCCCCAACCCATATGGCTTTCTAGATAATCTCTGTATGATTATATATGGTGATTGATTTTGGAATAAAAATCACGGAATCAAATGAACCTTAATCGTGGATATTACAACCATCTTGTTCTCCTAAATTTATCACTATATTCACGTTTCCTTCTCCCTATTTTTTCTGCCGCCACTTTACCCTAACCTTAGCTAAAAATCGGCTGTCCATGGCGTTGAAGGACAATCCCAAACCCAATCCACCACCGCCGCCCTTCTCAACCGACAACAAAGGTAAATCCCAAAGTCTACTTCAATTATGCAACCATTTTAATCAAGGGACGTGTAATTTAGGGACCGATGCAAATTTTTATCCATGGATTATAGAAATCGAGCTGGGTTAAACAATATAATGTACCATGTTACCTCTCAAACACTCGGAGTACTGTTACCTAACAGTGTTGTGTGGGGTTATTCTGGCCCATCCAATTCTCGTCAGGCCTTATTGGCTGCTCAGCCTCGTGTAGCCCCATACCAACCCAACCCAACAGCCCTTTTAACCCATGTTTATTACAACACCCCAGCCCAGAAGCTAGTATACCCGACCTAACAGCCACAGGTTGGTTATGAGGCCATAAGCAGCCATCGTTGCTTAACCGTCTAATAGGCAAGACTCACTCGGCCCAAACATCACTTGCTTACCATGGTCAGTAAGCTTACCCACTCTATAATTTGGGTATTCTCGAGGCCAGCTCCAGCTCTCTATCTGTCTCATCCCACCTCCATTATTACCTAGTGCTTTTAGTTACTATAAGTTGCAAGACCAAACTTGGAACATGGACACAGGCGCCACTTCTCATTTAAATTTTAATGCTCGTAATTTAAGTACTATTTTTAATACACACTTATTCCCATCTATACATGTTGGTGACGGTAATTCCATTCCTGTTATTAACACCGGACATAGCATTATTCCATCTATTCATCGTCCCTTACACCTTCATAATGTACTTGTCACTCCTAACATCATTAAAAACCTCATTTTCGTTCGTCAATTTACTAGGGATAATAATTGTACTATTGAATTTGATGCGTTTGGTTTTTCTGTGAAGGATTTCTTGACTCGTCACATCCTCCTTCGATGTGACAGCTCGGGCGATCTTTATCCAGTAACCAAACCGTCAACTCTTCCTGCTACTTTTGTGTTAATAGTCAACACTTGGCACCAAACGCCTTGGTCACCTGGGGATATAAGTGCTTCGTTCTCTTAGTATCGTCATTTTTCATTTCTTTGTACTAAAGAGAAGTCTACACATGTTTTCCATGACTTGTCAACGTGGTAAAACATGTGAAGCATCATTTCATAGTTCTCAAATCTCTTGTTAAAAATGTTTGATATTATTCATTTCGATTTGTGGACCTCCCCTATTGTTAGTTCAAGTGGTTTCAGATATTATGTGCTTTTTCTTGATCATTTTTCTTATTATGTATGGATATATCCTCTAAAGCATAAATCCGACATGTTTGGTAAACTTGTGCATTTTCGTACTTACGTTAAAAATTAGTTTAAAAGTGAAATAAAAAGTTTTCAATGTGATCATGGTGGCGAGTTCGACAATAACCAACTCCACACCCTCTTTTCTAATAACGGCATCCAACTCCGCTTCTCTTGCCCTAAAACATCCCAACAAAACGGTAAAGCCGAACGAATGATACGCACAATAAATAATGTCATTTGTACCCTCCTTTTTCAAGCTCACCTACCCCTGTCATTTTGGGTTGAGGCCTTTCATATGGCAACCTACCTCCTTAACCTTGACCCCTCCAAAGCAATTAACAACGAAATCCCCTTCACAAAATTATTTCAAAAAGAACCCGACTACTCTCGTTTACGCATCTTTAGATGCCTTTGTTACCCTCACCCCACAAACTAGCACCACGTGCCACACCTTGCATATTTTTGGGCTTTCCTGCCTACCACCGCGGTTACCGTTGTCTCGACCTCAAAACTAACAAAATCATTCTCTCTAGACATGTTACCTTTGATGAAACCCAATTTCCATACAAGTCTATGACACCATCATCTCCACCCTCGTATCAATTCCTTGAACCTACGCCTTCATCCTCCTTACTTCACCACACCCTACTAGACCCCACAACGCGTACCCACGGCCCAACTGCCGACCCTCAGCCCAACACTCATACTACACCAATTACCGATCCAACCCAAAGTCCTCCTCACACCAGCCTAAATTCACCAGGCCCAACTTTCCCCACCAACCAGCCTACTAGTCACGAACCACACAACACCCAAACCTAAAACAGTCTGATGCCACCACCATATTCGATCCACCAAATCCACAAACCAATACCGGCCTAGTTAATGAACCACCCTACACTCATCCTATGATCACACGGTCGCAATCAGGCATTGTCAAACCTATCGACCGCTTGTCTCTAAATACTTTCTTGATTTCTCCTATTTCTAAAAATCCGTATGACGCCTTAAAAGATCCCTAGTGGCGTAATGATATGTACGATGAGTATAATGCGTTGGTTAAAAATGGCACTTGGTTACTTGTACCAAGTCCCGCAGGTGTTAATATGGTTCGCTCTATGTGGTTAGTTAAGCATAAATTTCATGCTGACGACACTTTGAGTCGTTATAAGGCTCGTTTGGTTGCTAACGGTAGTAGTCAGCAACTTGGTGTTGATTTTGATAGAATATAGCCGGTTGTCAACCATGGCACTATTAACACGGTTCTTTAGCCCCCCCCCCCCCACCCCCACACACCCCCCCCCCCCTCACCCCCCCCCCCCCCCCTCCCCCCCCCCCCTCCCCCCCCCCCCCCCCCCCCCCCCCCCCCCCCCCCCCCCCCCCCCCCCCCCCTCCCTCCCCCCCCCCCCCCCCCCATTGCTGTGTCTCGTAAGTGGCCGATTCACCAACTTGATGTTAAGAATGCTTTTCTTAATGGTGATTTATCTGAGACTATCTACATGCATCAGCCACTCGGTTTTGTTGATGCTGAAACGCCCCTTTTTATACTTACAATTTTGACCATAAATAAAAACTTTTTCGCGGAAACAATTTGACCTTGTGTCCCTTTGGTAAGACAACCAAACTACATAACCATTCACTTCTTATAAGTATTACTAAATGAAACTAGACTTAATTATCTTTGAAACGCCGGGCGGCACGCCTTCTAACTCCTAACAGTTTGGTTTTTATGAATAAAACAAGATTGATCTGAAACTGCAGATACGGATACGCCATATCCATAAAATGGATACGCCGTATCCACTTAAAACCTTCAATATGCCGTATCCATACTTTGGATACGCTGTATTGAACTAACAGACCCATAACCAACAGAAACATGTGCAAAATTACCCTTTTTGACCCAAAACACAACTTTCAGAACTCGATACTTCACAAGACATTCCAGAAACCATAAATACATTTATATATTATTATCTTAAATTTTGTGGTTCAAAGACATGGACAACATACTTTACCATTTGATGGGTGTTTTTCCAAACACCCTTTTTACCCATTTCACATTCTTCCTTTGACCCAATTGCATACCTTTTTACCAAAACCAATACAAAAGACTTGACTTAACAATCATGATTAGAAACCATTCACGTTAACTTTGGGTTGAGTTTCAACATCGTTTCGAGTCGGTACCTAATCCTAAGCTCTAAGCATAAACGAACCTTTTAGTCCTGCTCTCCAATATCTAGGCTTTATCGGGGTCTTACTTCTTACATTGACTCATAAAAACGTTAAAACAAACTAAACGTAAGTTACGAGGCTTAGTAAGTAAATGGCAATAACATGTTATTATACATCATTCATCACATAAGCATCATTCTCATTCGTTATTACTCCATAAGACCATCTTTCATCATTATTAGCACATTTCACTTAAAACACATTACATCAAATCATACAAAATCATTACATACCTTAAATGGGTCAATTTAGGCTTAACCATAACCTTGGTAGTATGCTAAACTAGCCTCTAATTACATCTTAGTCAAGCTTTTAACAAGACTTCCTAACCTTCAATTACTATCAACCTCATATACATAAATGATAGAAAATGTAATAGCCCTTATTAAACGGTTTACTTACCTGCATCCAAGAATCATAAACATAGCCTTATCACATCATCTTCAAACCTATTTTCACTTAAATGCAATATCAATAATCGATATGCGAGAAAAATTCACATATCCTTATTACAACCAAAATGCCCTTAATGATCCAAGATGTGCAAAAATAAGCTCGTATTTCTGTATTTTGTTTGTTTGTTAATGTGTAGGTACGGATAGTGCCCAAAATCACAAGAAAACGGTCTTTTTTATGGATAATGTTTTTAAATTTTTGATTTTTTTTAGATTTTTGATTTTTTATATTATATATACTAATAAAAGAAAAGAAAAATCTTTTTGTATTTTTTTATGAAAATAAACAAAATAACTTCACTCGGAAGGATCTTCAAACACAAATTTTCAAACGGCTTCAACAATCGTAGACAATCCTCCCCGGCAGCGGCGCCAAAAACTGATCCCTTCTGATCTACACCTTTTAATAATATATAATATATAAATATAAATATAAGATATACTTATAATATATAATATATAAAGATAAGAGGGTAGGAATCAAAAGATCACAATTATAGTAATCCGGGAGTATGATTCCCGGGTCGTTATCCCCAACGAGGAATGCAATTGAAAGTTGAGAGTCGTTTTGAGAATCGATGTTTGAATAGGATAAGATTGATATTGGTTTTCTAAAACTACGAGAAAATTAAGGCAAAAACTTAAAAACACTTAAGGGAAGACAAATTTTAACTAAAAACGCAAAACGGGAATCCTAAACGGGACCTAAAAACCCTAAATTATTAAAATTAAGCCTAAAATGATCTTTTTGGTTTTTATAAGACTTAATTGACTAAAAAGCTAAAACAAAGGAAACTAGACTAAAAACGAAGGAGATTTGAGCTTGAAAACACTAAAAACGTGAACGGGAATGAATCCCGTTCTTTAAAAAATGAAATTTTGCAATTTAAACCCTACGGAAGCAAAACTAATTTTCCTAGAAACTATATGATAAAAGAAAATTTTCTAAAAAAGAATTATATTTTTTTTGACTTTTTTATAATTTTTTATGAATTTAAAACGATTTTAATGAAATTAAATGATTAAAAATACTAAACTTTTTATAAAAACTCTTAAAAAATTATGAAAAGTAGATTGAATAATGAGGAATCTAAGAAAATTAAGCTCGAGAAGACAACTTAACAAATAAGCTGCGAAATAAGCTAAAACAACTTATTATATTAAAAGCCTTAAAACGTATATAACTAATAGATTTTGCAAAGATATACCGGATGAGCTATTGTAGCACAATGGTTAAGGGTGTGGGATAAAAACACTTGGTGAGGGTGGTAGAGGTCTCGGGTTCGAGTCTTGCTCACCCGGGGCTTCCCACTATCCCAAGTGTTTTTGTTTTAGCCATTTTTTTTACAACTTTTTAAGGATAGAAAAATAAGCACTTTTTGAAAAGACACTTTTTTATAAATCACGAATAAGCACCAAAATAAGCTAAACAAGGCAGAATAAGCTTAAACACTACTAATCCTATAAAATGCAAACTGTTAAGCTATTCTGATAATTACGCTCACTAAGACGTAAATAAGCTATTTAATATTATTATAACCTATTAATTCTAACTGTGCTAAAATGAGCACTAAGAAGAAAGCCATAAGCTAAAGATTTCAAATAAGCTCTTAGTGAAAAACTAAAAACCAAACAGACAACTTAGCTACTTTGGGCTTATTTTTAACTATGCAAACAGATCCTTATAGCAATCTAACTTATACCTACTTAAATTATGACCTATAAGCTACATAAAACTACTTTTGAAAAGTATTTTGAAATCTCCTTAAGCTAAGAAAAAGCTAACTGAAATAGCTATTTTTGACTTTTAACTATGTTTTTGGATTTTTTAAGAAAAGATAAAATAAGCTAAAACCTATCCTAAATAAGCTATGAACTACTAAACTTTAACCTAATAAGCTAGTTTAAACAACAACTAAGCAAAAACTTAAGCTATAAGCTAGAAATCTCAAATAAGCTCTTTGACAAAAACTGTTAACCCAAACAGTCATAAGGGGCAACTTTGAGCTTATTTTTCTAATACAGATAAAGGATCCTTATGGACTTTGGCTTTTTACAATAAAAAGAGTTACCTAAAATACTACTTTAAACAATACTGCAAAAAAAACATTTTGAAATTTAAATGAACAATGAAAATTCTAGATGAAAACTGCTTATTAATTCAGTAGGAGCTGAGTATGATTTACAAAAGACAAAATGCTGATTTTGAGCTTAAAAACAGATAGACAAATAAGCTATTTTCTAAAAACTAAGTTTCTATAAGTTGATTATTACCTATAAATACTTGTAAACTAAAAATCAATTTCTTAAATAAAATTTAACCTATGAAATCTAAGATTGAAAAAAAGCCATTTTCCATTCTAAGCTACTGATGCAGTTTGCACAAAATTAACCTAAATCCATATGAAACTTATGCAGGTTTAAAGACTTGTAATCTACAACTTTAAAACTCTAAAACTAAAGCAATGAGAGCAATGATAACAGCTTAAACAGACAAGAGCTTAAAATGCTTATTCTACTGAACTTGATCAAACAGAAGCTAATCAGTACTCATAAGCATTAATTAAAACAGAATTAAACTATCAAAGACGGGGGGGGGGGAAGGGGGGGGGAGCTATTTAATCCTACTTTTATAAACCTTATATGAGTTTTAAAATGAAATCCAGGGACCAAAATGGCTTCAAGCAGTACTAACTCAGGTTAGTACTGCTTGACCCAAACACCCCCTTATTTTCTTAAAAGTCATTTTTAGCTTATAAAATTGAGATTCAATACACAAACTAGTAATACCAGATAGTGACAAAGCAAGAACAGGCTTATTGAACAGATTTTAACAATAAAATAAGCTAGATTAATAAGCTAACCACTAAGCTAAAAAAATTTTTGGTTTTTAACTGTTTTAAGACAAATAAGGAGCAGACTAAGATCTAAGTTGAAAATAAGACATAATAAGCATCTAACATCTATACTAAGCAACAATAAGCTAGAGTAAACAACAATTATCAAGCAATAAGCAGAAAATGAACAGATTAAGCTATTATGCAATATTTAAGCTACAAAAATAAAATGAAGACTTACATGAGGGCCTTTGCATAACAAGGCTTTAATATTATGCTCTTAGAAGCTATCAACAAGGCTCCAGCTTATCCTGGATAAGCTGGTAGGGGTCTTGGATGTCCTTCTCTTTATTGAACTTCCCTTCCAAAACAAAACTATGGATAATATAATTATGGACTTTGAATAGATTAAGCTCAACTAAGCTTTTGAGAGAGCTTAGTTGAGTAAATTAGTAGTTTAAATTAGATATAACAGCTATTGAGAGCTTATTAGAAACAGTGAAACTTAGTAAACCATTTTACTCTTAAAGGTAAAGACTGATTCAACACAGATTAGTTAACTTAAAATTTTATTAATGAAACTGGAATTACAATACTTTTTAAATGAAGATTACAAAATCTAAATGATATTAAGACTAAAAAATACATTAATCTACGTCACTAAGCTAGACTCGATAAGCAAAAAGATATCCTTTGTGTAGTGGAGAAAGGTTTTGTTATATAGGCTTGAGAGAAGCCTTCTAGGTATTGTGATACAGCTCATTTCTGTCTTGATCTTAACCCTTGAATCCTTGCCAATCATTAGATGCCCTTTTGTAACCCTTGGATCAAATTGTGATCACATGGATTGCCAACGTGGCATTCCTTGTGTCAGAGGCTTTTGTGCTTCTTTTACATTGATTTTAGTGCAATATTCCCTTTTTGGTGTGTTTCTTTGAGGACCCGCGTGCCAGTCCTTCTTGTAAGATTGACAAATCAAAGCTTTTTGATGACGCATTTTATTGCCAACGTGGAGCTTGGCACTTGGAATCATTGTTGCTATGCTGATTGCATATAGATGGGTTTAAATCTTTCCAATTTTTGACGTGGGTAAATTTAGGGACGAAGGATGAATAGTAAATCCTTCGCGCCCTTTTTCTTTTATTGTTTTGTGTTTGACCCGGGGTAAAAGGGGGGTTGACTTGGGCTTGTGGGTTATTTAAAAAGGAATGGGCCGGGTGAAAGGATTAAAGGTAATATGGTTTTGGGTTTGGTTAAATGGCTAACGACCGTTAGTCTTTTTAATTACAAAGGACTAACGGTGTTAATGTTTAAGGGAATCATTTATGAATATTA
This sequence comes from Tanacetum coccineum, assembly GCA_026074375.1. Classification (NCBI taxonomy): domain Eukaryota; kingdom Viridiplantae; phylum Streptophyta; class Magnoliopsida; order Asterales; family Asteraceae; genus Tanacetum; species Tanacetum coccineum. Next base: position 19,766 of record BQNB010049827.1, read on the forward strand.
ATTAACCATTGGAGGGCTGTTTTTGGAGATTTAAGGGTTTTGTTGTTTTGTGGTTGACCAAGAGTTGACCATTTGACTTTTGTTGACCTTTGCTATCAAACTTCCGGCTCTTGTGCACTCTTTCCATTCCCGTGTTCGAGTTTGCCCGGCTTTGACCGTTTTCTTGTGATTTTTGCAATATCCGTACCTACACATCACAAATGACAAAACAAGCAATATACAAACATAATTTGCATAATTTGTTCATTTTATGGCTATTTTTGGTATAAAAAGGATATGTGATTCCTCACATATCAGGTTGATAAAGCCAAAGTCGATGTGATTGCTAAGTTACCTTATCCCACCACCGTCAAGGGTGTTTGGAGTTTTCTCGGTCATGCCGGTTTCTACCGACGGTTCATTAAGGATTTTTCCAAAATTTCCGACCAATGACTCATCTTCTTGAGAAAAATACTCTGTTCATCTTCTCCGATGAATGTATTCAAGCTTTTGAAACGTTAAAGAAAAAAACTTTCGAATTCTCCAATTTGATTGCCCGGATAGGAATTACCCTTTGAGCTTATGTGCGATGCAAGCGACTTTGCCATAGGTGCAGTCTTGGGGCGGCAACGTCATGTAACGAATTTTAGGCTATTTCACTAAATGCTAGGTTAAAAACAATAAACAAGTTGGGAATCGATTCACTAGACTGAGAAAGAAATGTTAGCCATGGTGTATGCCTTAAGAAAATTCCGGTCTTACCTCATCTTGAACAAAAGCATAGTGTATACGGATCACTCCGCCCTTAAATATCTATTTTAAAAAAAGATTCCAAGGCGAGATTGCTCCGGTGGGTTCTCCTCCTTCAAGAGTTCAAATTCAAAGTAATTGACACAAAAGGAGCCGAGAATCTCGCGGGTCCGTATCTTTCCGATTAGACAAAATCTTATGAAAATGTGCTCGACCCAAAGGAGATAAATGAAAAGTTTTCCCTCGAGACACTTAATATGGTGACTTTTAGTGGTGACTCAAGTACCTCGTGGTTTGCTCGGATTTGAAATATTACAACTCTGCGCGGAATTCAGTGCTTAAAGGGATGTCGTGCCAAAAAAGAAACAAGGTTTTTCATGGTTGTTAAAACACTACTTTTGGGAGGACCCATATTTGTTCTATTATGTGCGGATCAAGTGATCCGGCGGTATGTGTTGCGGGCAAGAAGTTGTTGACTCCTCACAGAGTGCCATAGTAGTCCACGGGAGACATTACAGTGCTCTAATTACATCTGCTTAATAAAAATTTTGTACTGGATTTTACTTTGGCCATACAATTTATCGAGAATGCCCAATGATTGGTCACCCGTTGTGTCACTTGTCAGCATCAGAAAGGAAAAATTTTGCAACGTGATGAAATGCCTCAAAATTCCATCCAAGTTTGCGAAATCTTTGACGTGTGGGGCATCGATTTCTGGGCCGTTTCTCAATCTTAACGAGGAACAATAATTAACATACTCGTGGCGTCGACTACTTGTCAAAATTGGGTTGAAGCGAAAGCGCTCCCCACCAACGACGCCCGAGTTGTTTGCAAATTTCTTAAATCTCTCTTCGCCCGATTCGGTGCCCCTCGTGCTATCATAAGTGATCGCGGAACCCATTTTTGCAATGACCAGTTTGCAAAGGTCATGCTTAAATATGGATGTCACTACGTTCTCTCCACCGCGTATCACCCACAAACAAGTGGGCAAGTTGAGGTATCTAATCGTGGTTTGAAACGAATTCTTGAAAGGACAGTGGGCGAGAACCGTGCCTCTTGTCGGATAATTAGTGACGCACTCTGGGCCTTCAGTACGTTACAAAACTCCCATCGAGTGTTCCCCTACTAGTGTGTACGGAAAAGGATGTCATCTATTGATCAAGCTCGAGCACAAAGCCTACTGGGCCTTGAAGCATGCAAACTTTGACCTTGAGACCGCGGGTGATCACCGTAAAGTTCAACTCAATGAACTAAATGAACTTCGTGATCATGCCTATGAGAACTCTTTGATCTATAAAGAGAAAACAAAGAGGATCCATGACTCAAAGATCAAAAACCGCGTTTTCAACGTCGGTGATCAAGTCCTCCTCTTTAACTCTAGATTGAAGATGTTCTCGGGCAAGTTAAAATCCCGTTGGTCCGGACCGTTCACCATTGCCCATGTCTTTCCATATGGCACCGTTGAGTTATCTCAAAACTCCGGGCCAAATTTCAAGGTGAACGGTCATCGAATTAAGCTCAACTTTGGTGGGGAGTTACACACATTTGGTTGTCCCGGAGATCTCATAATCCTTCCCCGAAGGACAATGAATTCGGGGGATTGGTCATAGCTTAGTGAACCTAAACAAGCGCTTCGTGGGAGGCAACCCATGCTTATCCTAGTTATATTATGTAGTATTGAATAAGTGTTTTTTGTTGTGAGAGGTGTGCCTCTTTCCATTCTCGTTTGCTTGTGTTTTTATGATTGTCCAGGATTTTGAATGCTCTCTCTGCTCGCATGGTTTTTAGGTCCTTCGATCACAAGAGCTTCAAATCCTCAGCATGCATTTGGGAAATCAATGTTCACTAATCTATCTACTCTTAAAGTTTTATCTTAAGTTACTTAATAAACGGTTTAGGATTTACGTAGAGACCCTTCTTAAAACATTAAGGACAATGTTTAAATCTAGTATGGGGGGATCTATCGATTTGATTATGCCTGCAGCCGTTGTTTTCACGTAATCCCGTTTTTACCACCAAAATTTCAAAAAAAATGAAAAATTTTTAAAATTTCAAAAATAAAATAAGTGTTTTGTCACAATTTTGACTTTCTGCTGGGTAGATAAGAATATATTTTGGCCCGAATCCGAGCGTGTTGAGCTTAGTGTTCCTTTAACTTTTAGGCTAGCGTTCGCGAAATTCGCGAGAACGAAAATGATAGAGTTAAGTATGAGTTGGATGCTAACAGGATTAGTTGGAAATCTTAAGAGCTCATGTATGTAATTTGTGGCCTTTTCTCCCATAAGCTCCTAACCGGATTAATAATACGTGCTGTTTTTGGGGATTAAACTTAAATCAACAATTTTTTATGTAGTATATAGCAAAAATTTTAGTCTTAGTTCAAACTTATACTTGAATTTTTCAAAAAGAAGTCTTCTCTATATAAAGTAAAATGAAGAAAAAAAATGATGAAAAATGAAAAAATATAATAAATAATAATTATAAACTGTGGGCTGACAAAAGTTTGATGTATCTTGCCGGCTCACAACTGATGTTACAGCCTTCTAAAGAAAGCCCATAGTAAGAATAATAATCCGAGACTGATAAAAGTTTGTTGCATCTTGCCGGCTCTCAACCGATGTTGCAGCCTTTTAAAAGTTCGAGGGTTACAATTGCATCAATGTTGTGTTTTATATTAAGTGTTAATTAATAAATAGATCTCTTTTTGTTAAATTTAAATATGCTTTTGAACTTTGACTATTTCATTTTAAGTTTTTAAATAAGCTATGTGTATACGGGAAACCTGAGAGTTTTTGAAACCTAAGGTCTGTGGTCGGATACTAGTTCTTTGTGAGGTGTCATAAAGCGCCTGGACACATTAGTCGCAAGGTTGGGATGTGCCGTGACGAAGTGCTAAATGGGATGGTTCTCGCCTTCACACTCATTATTCTTAGGAGGATACGATGAAGCATAGAATTTTGACAAATGTTGATCCATGGTTGATTTTCAAATGGCACATTCACCCCATGATATAATAATTGTAGGGAGTGAAAGATCAAAGTTGCAAATATGAGTAGTGTTAGCATCTTAAATGATATTTAACGGTGATTTCGTTTTAAGCTTGAGTTTAGGGCGGAGTGAAAAAGTCGAGGACGATGAATTTATCCTTTTTGGGGCATTCGGATCCAAATGCATCTTGTTCTATGATCCTTAACGGTTATGAAAATAACGAAAGTCAAATATGTTAGTTGCTAAAAAATGAGAAAAAGGAAAAAATACAAAAATATTAGTGGTAATAAGTGTATATCTTTAAAAATGGTAAAAATGGCTTTTCGAGCTATTGATTCTTTAATTCCCCTCGATGAACACTTAGCTACTTTTCGAGGTAATTAGTCGAGGGGGATTGAGATTCTTAGTTTTCTAAGTGCTTACTTATAGCATTGCGTGAGGACACGCAATATCTTAGTATGGGGGATTTTGGTATGTGTTTAATTACACATACCTTTGACCACTAAAACCGGACTTAAATGACTAAAAACGTACCAAAAATACATTGTATTTGTATGTTTTTGTATTTGTATTATGACAGGTAAGGATAGATCCAAGAATAAAAAAGAAAAAAAAAAAAAAAAAAAAAAAAAAAAAAAAGAAAAAAAAAAAGAAAAAAAAAAGAAAAAAATGGACGCGATGAAAAATCGAAGCAAAATATGACAAGCGGAGCACGATGACGGAAAGATCGTGAGAGTCAAGAAAGACAAAGGTCAAGTCTACAAATAAAGTGTCAAAGTAAAAGTCAACCCCGGGATGAGGCATCGGAAAGAGCATCGAAAACCGAACCGACAAACTAAATTGCAAAAATGGGCCCACCCGTACCCACATAGGGGGCCCTGGGACAGCACACTTATACTTTATAAACACTTAAAGCATAAATAAAAAAAGCCAAGCTCTAATTTTTATACACCCGGCCCTACCATTAGAGAGCCCAACACCACACCCTTTTATATCCCGATTATTCTCTACTCATCTTCCTTTAAACTTAACCTCGTTAGTTCCCTAAAAGCTAACGGTCCCATCTATAACTAAAAGGGCAAATATGGAAACACAAAGGGCAAAGTTGCCTAATATACGCATATTTATATAAGTTGGTGGGACTAAGGTGTGTCCAATCCACTAAAACCTATACCCTGCAACAAATCAATACAAACAGAACATCCCTTTTTCCCGCTCCCACCTCCATTGTTATTATTTACCTCCCACCTCCAAAATTACACTTACCCCATGGTTAAACCCACTTAAAAACCCTTTCTAGAAGCCAGAATGATGCAAGGAATGGACGTCTTGGGCTTGAAACGTTGCAATCCAAGGCAATCATTGGGAATGATTGCTGTGGACACTCATTCAAGGTGTGATGGATGTAAAGATGCACAAGTGAGAATAGAAGGCCAAGATGAAGCTCCCAATCCTTTCACACAAGAAAATCCAGCTAAAGTTCCTAGAAGCACTATCCATGCTTATAAATAGTGGGCTTATCCTTGAAGAAAGGGCTTCTCTTTTTCGTGTAATTATTACTTTAGTTTTTATGATTTTATGCTTTGTATTTCATTTCCTTTTGTAAGTTTTAAGTTAATGAAAAAAGTTTGTGTGTTGTGTTTTTAGTTTCGTGTTTGATCATTGATATATAACCTGGTTAAGCTTTAAAAAGGCTATTGAAAACAACTTATGGATCTTACCTAAAAAGCTTCACTTAGTTTTTTGTTTGACTTGAAATCTAACTTATTTTACTGTTTTATCACTTTCTTTTTACGTTTTAATCATAAAAATCTAATAAATACCAAAAAAAAATATAAAGTATTATCTCATGGAGCATGTGTATTGTGGGTATGGCCATGGGTTTAGGCTTAATGTGGATAAGCTGTAGGATTGTAATAAGTTGTTTTGTGTCTTGAAATTATAAGAAAAAGCTGGGACTCTTGTAAGTTTCACTTTTAGATTTTTAGTTTATGTATATTTAATGCTTATTGTTTTCTTGTTTCCAGTTTTATTGCTTATTTATGCTTTGTTATGATGTTTATTGCTTATTATGCTTAGGTTATAGTATAAAAATCTTGTGTGCAAGTTTTTCTTATATTTTGTCTTAAATTAGCTTAAAAGTTGCATAATCTTTAATCCTGTTGTTTTTGCTGATTTAAGTGTTAAAAGTTGCTTAATATGTTTGTTATAAGTACATTTTTTAGTCTGGTATGTATGTTTTGTTTACTAAAAGTCAGAGTTATTAGATAGTTAAGAATTGGTAAATAATAGTCTTAAAGGAGTGTTTTGGTTTTAATTTTTTCATTGTGTGAAAATGGGTCAAAAATGTTTTTACTCTTAGGTCAACTTAGTTTAGCTTAGATTAGTTCTAAAGTTCAGTTGGTTTAAGTTTATAAGTGCTAAAATTCAAAAGCAAGGTTTTAAGAAGTTGGTGTTTGAATCTGTCATAGTTTTGACAGATTGTGGTGTTCTTATTATTTGATATGTGATTTGTGAAATTGAATGCATATTTTTGAGTTTGTGCAAGTGTTAAAAACAGGTTAGAACAAAGCTCTATAGCCTGCATTGTCATTTTTGTAATTTTTGCCAAAACTATCAAAAGTGCTAAGTGGTTTAAAAAAATTTGAAAATTTGCTTTTTCAATGCTTGTTGTGGCTTATTGTGAATTTCAAAATGCTTTTTGATTGTTGATTATTGTTCTTTGAGGTCTAAATTTAATCTGTTTGTAGGTTATAGTCATAAGGATCTGTTTGTTTGCTTATTTTTAAGCTCAAAAGTGGTGATTTGTTAAGATTGCAAAAGTTTGTAAAAATTTGTCAGTGTTGAACCTGTGTGAGATGCCTTTTTCATGAAGTTTTTTAAGTGCTTATCTAAATTTCAAACTGCTTTTTCATTGTTGCTTATTGTAGCTTTTTGGCTATTCTTCTTTGTGGTATAAGCCATTAAGCCATAAGAATCCTTTTGCTAGCTTATTTTTAAGCTAGAAAAGTCTCTTTTAGCCTTTTTGCTTATCAATTTGGGCCAAAAAACTATTTGCTTATTTAGGCTTATTAGCTTATTGCTTTTGCTTATTCTAGGTTTAGTTTAGCTTATTAGGTTAGATTAAGCCCATTTTAGCCTTTTTTCTCTTTAGTTTGAGATATTTGCTTATGTAGACTTAAAATTTCTAAGTTTTATAGTTTTTTGATTAAACTGCCATTCTAGCTTATTGAAGTTGCTTATTTTTGTTCCTAAGAGCTTTTTAGATATCCCCTTTTATCTGTCTTAGCTTATTTTAAGTTTTCATTTGCTTATTAGTGCTTAAAATTGCAAACAGTTAGCCATTTTATAACTTAGTATAGTCTAGCTTAATCTGTCTACTTTCTTAGCTTATTTCAGTGCTTATTCGTGGCTTATAAAAAAAGTGTTTTTGTAAAAAGTGCTTATTTTTAATCCCTCTAAAAAGTTGTAAAAAATGGCTTTTAAAAAATTTGGGTTTGGGGAAGTCCCAGGTGAGCAAGGCTCGAACCGGGACCTCACCCCTATTCACCAAACGTTTTTACACACACTCCCTCTACCACTCGCCCTTGGGTCTTTTTCGGTTTATGTTTGCAAAATCTATTACTTATACACATTTTGAGCTCTTTTGTATAATAAGCTGTTTTAGCTTATTTCACAGCTTATTTGATAAGCTGTTTTCACCAGCTTATTTTTATTAGATTCCTCATTGTTCAATGCACTTTTGCTAATTTTTTCAGATTTTTATTAAATAGTTTAGTATTTTTAAACATTTAATTTATTTAATCATTTTTAATTCATAAAAATTATAAAAAAGTCAAAAAAATATAATTATTTTTTAGAAAAATTTCTTTTAACATTTAGAACCTAGGAAAATTAGATTTGCTTTCATAGGGTTAAAATTGCAAAATTTGATTTTTTAAAGAACGGGATTGAATCCCGTTCATGTTTTTAGTGTTTTTAAGCTTAAATCTTTTCGTTTTTGGTCTAGTTTTCTTTGTTCTAGTTTTTTTAGTCAATTAAGACTTATAAAAACCAAAAAGATCATTTTAGGACTTAATTTTGATAATTTAGGGTTTTTAGGTCGCGTTTTAGGATTCCCGGTTTGCGTTTTTAGTTAAAATTTGTTTTCCCTTAATTGTTTTTAAGTGTTTGCCTTAATTTTCCCGTAGCTTTAGAAATCCAATCATAATCTTGTTCCATTCAAGCATCGATTATCAAAACGACTCTCGACTTTCAATTGCATTCCTCGTTGGGGATAACGACCCGGGAATCATACTCCCGGTTTACTACAATTGAGAGATTTTTGATTCTTATCCTCTTATTTATATATTTATAAGTAGTTTATATTTATATTTATATATATTTTTTTAAAGTGTATAATCTTAATCAATCACCCATGTTTTAAACATGTAATTGTTATGATGGTCACGACCGATATTATATAACTATCCTCTACACCTTGCCATGCACTCACCATTTTTAACACCAATAATTTTCAAACAATGTAATTATCCATTATTATATTAATAGAACCATTTTCATAGGAATATTTTTGTTTTATACCATCCATGATGTGCGTAAGGCGTACATTTTCAAAGTAAAACGTACTCGAACGCAACGCTACCAATGCCATTTTCATTCAAAAACGGGGTTTATTCTCAATAAACATTATTAATATGTCTGCAATATGTGTCTTTAAACTCCATTTTTACCATACGTTATCTATTTAACGTACAATTCAAAACGTTTATTATAAAACGGATTTCATACGTTAATGTTTATATCAAAACCCTAACTACATGTAATGTTTACATACAAATCAAATGTACAAGCTTGTAAGGCATGTGTACAAGTTACTAATGCACCAAATTCAAATATATTTTCATTCCAAATAATTTACACTCGTTTAAGCTTATGGTAAAAACGATATAGCACACATTCATAATATGAATTTTCCTCCAATTTCTTTATGGAGTTCGCACCACCTCTAAGCTCAAGGTACAACCACTCCAAAGGCACCATATTTAAACATTTCTTTCCTTTAATTTCACCCAACACTAGGAAACTAAACCCTAACCCGAAACCCTAGCAAACCCGACACCCCTTAACTAGTTTTAAACTAAGTCCTAACCAAGCTAGCACCCTCCACACCTTGTCACCACCTTGCCTAGCACCTTGTCACCACCTTGCTAGCCTCCTTCACCTCCTTGTCACCTACTTGTCATCAACTTGACCTGTGTTCCCAAGAAAAGCCCCCCTCGACTACCTGGCAAACCGAAACCCTTCAACCTCTCAACACCTCATCTATGTTTGTCCCTAGCCTTTAATAGTCACACCTAGCTAAACCTTGATCACTACTCTACATAACTTGACCACTACTCCAAGTCTTAAGCCCTGTATTAGCGAAACAGCACACCTTCATAAATTCACCACAAAATCTAAAACCAGCACTTGAAAATAATGATCTAGCTGAGCTTTAGAAGAGAAAAAGGAACTTTAAGACAAGTAGAAGCCAAGAAACAAGAGAAGAAAGGAATCTTCAAGTCATTGCGACCCATATCAACCCATTTTGATCCATTTTGTGTACTAGTAAGTCCTACCATTTGTTCTATAAGCTCTTGTCACATGTTAGATCCTTTATAAGCATTTGTTATCATCCCATAGGTACAATGCTAACCATTTGTGAAACTTCTAAATCATACAAAAATCCCTAATCGACCCATGTTGAAACCCTAATCTATGCGAAATCCTAAAATAAGCTAGCTAAAGCTTATTCTAGTCTTAATAAGCCCATATTCTTCTTTATGATTACGTGAAATAGCCCTAAATCTAAGCCACTCGTTTGTTTTTCCTAAACAAACGGCACCTTTTAAAAACCCTAAAAGCTATTTCCTGAAACCCTATAAGCTATAAAGCTATAAGCTGATTTCTAATAGCTATTTATTCATTTTTTATATGCTTAGAAACAAACCCTAAAAGATAAAACCATCGAGTTATGATTTCAAAACCAAAATGTACCCTTTTTGAGTTTTCAAGCTAATAAGCTCATTTCATAAGCTTTAAGCTTATAAAACTAACTTATTTTAGCTTATTGTGATAAGCTTTATGCTGCAAATTGATTTTGAGATTAAAAATACAAAGTATATGATTTTTGGACTAAGAATGCAATTCAAATGACCCTTAGGGGTATATATCGTAACATTTTGAAAACTATTATCCTAAACCATTAAATACAAGGACCTATTTGCCTATACCTTTAAAGTTAAGGGTTAAATGTTTTAAAAATATAAATGAGGTTTTAATTGAAAAATTTTATATATACAAAAAAGCATAGTACATACCCTTAGGATTTAGTGACCTATAAAAAACCACTTATAATAATACTAACCATTTCTCATGTATTATATCGTATCAAATTGTAAGGACTTGTTAGTGTCCAAAAAAAATTCAAAAATTTAGGACACATGACGTCCTACGAATATTGTTTACGATATAATACATGAGAAATTGTTATTATTATTATAAGTGTTTTTTTCAGTCACTAAATCCTAGGGGTATGTACTATGCTTTTTTGGTATATATATTTTTCAATTTAAAACCTCATTTATATTTTTAAAACATTTAACCCTTAACTTTAAAGTATGGCAAAATAGGTCCTTGTGATTTTAAGTTTAGGATAATAGTTTTCAAAATGTTTTTGATATATACCTTAAGGTCATTTGAATTTGCATTCTTAGTCCAAAAATATATTACTTTGCATTTTTAATCTCAAAATCAATTTGCAGCATAAAGCTTATCACAATAGTAAAATAAGTTAGTTTTTATAAGCTTAAAACTTATGAAATGAGCTTATTTAGCTCGAAAACTCAAAAAGGGTAAATTTTGGTTTTGAAATAATAAACTCGAGGGTTTTAGCTTTTAGGGTTTGATTCTAAGCTTATAAAAATGATAGATTAACTTATTAGATCTGCTTTATAGCTTTTAGAGTATAGGTTCAGAAGAGCTTTTAGGGTTTTTAAAGGTGCGTTTGGTTTAGGAAAAACCAAACGAGTGGGCTTAGGATTTAGGGGCTTATTTCACGTAATCATAAAGATGAATAGGGGCTTATTAAGACTAAAAAAAGCTTTTGCTAGCTTATTTTAGGATTTCGCATAGATTAGGGTTTCAACATGGGTCGATTAGGGTTTGGTTTGATTTAGAAGTTTCCAAAATGGTTTAGCTTATACATATGGATATAACAAAGCTTATAAAGGATCTAACATGTGGACAAGAGTTATAGAACAAATGGTAGGACTTACTAGTACACAAAATGGATCAAAATGGGTTGATATGGGTCGCACTAACTTTAGATTCCTTTCTTCTCTTGTTTCTTGGCTGATTACTTGTCTTAAAGTTCTTTTTCTCTTCTCAAAGCTCAGCTAGATCATTATTTAGTGATGGTTTGATTTTGTGGTGAATATGAAAGGTGTGGGATGTTTCGGCTATATATAGGCTTAGACTTGGAGTAGTGCTAAGTTATGCGAGTAGTGATCAAAGTTTGCTAGGTGTGATATTAGAGGATAGGGTCTATTTAGGATGGTGTTGTGAGGTTGGAAGGGGTCCGGTTTGCCAAAGGTAGTGTCGAGGGTGGTTTCTTGGGGAACAAAGGTGCCAAGTTGTGACAAGTAGGTGACAAGGGGGTGTATGGGAGCTTGCTAGGTGGTAACAAGGGTGCTAGGCAGGTGTTGACAACGGTTGTGGAGGGTGCTAGCACTTGGTTAGGACTTAGTTTTAAAAACTAGTTAAAGGGTGGCGGTGTGCTAGGGTTTCGGGTTAGAGGTTTTAGGTTTAGCCGGAGTGTGTGGAGTGAAATTAAGGAAAGAATTTGTTTAATATGGTGCATTGGAGTGTTGTACTTGAGCTTAAGATAGGGTGGTGCGAAATCCATAAGAAATTGGAGGGAAATTGAATATTTTGATATTGTGTGCTATTATCGGGTTGTACCATTAAGCTTAAACGGTTGTAATTTGTTTTGGTTGAATAATTTATTTTTATATTGGTGCAGTAGTAACTTTGTACACATGCTCATTACAAGTTGTACATTTGATTGGTGTGTAAACATTACATGTAGTTAGGTATTGTTATAAACATTAAATGTATGAATTCCGTTTATAATAATGTTTTGAATTGTACGTTAAAATAGAGTAACGTATGGTAAAAAGGAGTTTAGACATATTGGCTTGACATATTATAATGTTTTACTTGAGATAACGTTGAGAAATTTGGCATTGGTAGGTTGCGGAGTTACGTTTACTTTTGAAATGTAAGTTTTACGCTACATCATGGATGAGTATAAAACAAAAATATTCCCGTGAAAATGGTTCTATTAAATATAATAGATGGATAATTACATTGTTGAAAATTATGGGTTGTTATAAAATGTGAGTGCATGGCAAGGGTGTGGGATAGTTATATGATCGGTGTGACCATCATAACAATTACATGTTTAAAACATGGGTGATTGATTAAGATTATACACTTTAAAAAAATATATATAAATATAAATATAAAATACTTATAAATATATAAATAAGAGGATAAGAATCAAAAAATTCTCAATTGTAGTAAACCGGGAGTATGATTCCCTGGGTCGTTATCCCAACGAGGAATGCAATTGGAAAGTCGGAGGATTCGTTTTTGATAATCAATGCTTGAACTGGAACAAGATTATGATTGGATTTTAAAGCTACGGGAAAATTAAAGGCAAACCACTTAAAAACAATTAAGGAAAAATAAACAAACTTTATCTAAAACGCAAACCGGTGAGGAGAATCCTAAACACGCGACCATAAAAACCCTAAAATTATCAAAATTAAGTCCTAAAATGATTTTTTTTCTTTTTTTTTTTTTTGGTTTTTATAAGTCTTAATTGATTAAAAAGCTAGAACAAATTAAACTAGACCAAAAAACGTGAAAAGATTTAACTTAAAAACACTTAAAAACATGAACAGGATTCAATACGTCTTTAAAATCAAATTTGCAATTTTAACGCTATGAAAGCAAAATTAAAAAAAATAAAAAAAAAAATTAAATAAAAAGAATCTAATTTTTCCTAGGTTCTAAAATGTTTAAAGAATTTTTCTAAAAAATTATTATATTTTTTTGAATGTTTTTTTATTAATTTTTATGGAGATTAAAAAATGATTTAATGAATTAATGTTTAAAAATACTAAGCTATTTAATAAAAATCTGAAAAACATTGCAAAGTGAATTGAACAATGAGGAACTTCTAATAAAAATAAGTTAGGAAAATATCTTATACATAATAAGCTGTGAAATAAGCTAAAACAGCTTAGTATACAAAAGCGCTCACCAAATGTGTTAAGTAATTGGATTTTGCAAACACTAAACACGAAAAAGACCACCAAGGACGAGTGGTTAGAGGGAGTGTGTGTTAATAAAAACGTTTTGTGAATAGGGGTGATGGTCCCGGGTTTCGTGACTTGCTTCATCTGGGACTTCCCCCCAATTCCCAAATGTTTTTAAAGCCATTTTTTACAATTTTTAGAGGATTTTAAAATAAGCATTTTTACAAAACATTTTTTTTATAAGCACTGATAAGCACTGAAATAAGCTAAGAAAGTAGACAGATTAAGCTAGACTATACTAAGTTATAAAATGGCTAACTGTTTGCAATTTTAAGCACTAATAAGCAAATGAAAACTTAAAATAAGCTAAGACAGATAAAAGGGGATATCTAAAAAGCTCTTAGGAACAAAAATAAGCAACTTCAATAAGCTAGAATGGCAGTTTAATCAAAAAACTATAAAACTTAGAAATTTTAAGCTAATAAGCAAATAAGCTCTAAACTAAAGAGAATAAGCTAAAATGGGCTTAATCTAACCTAATAAGCTAAACTATACCTAGAATAAGCAAAGCAATAGTATAAGCATAAATAGCAGAATTGTTTTTTGGCCCCAAATTGAATAAGCAAAAAAGGCTAAAGAGACTTTCTAGCTTAAAAATACGCTAGCAAAAGGATTCTTATGGCTTTGTGCTTTATACACTTAAGAAGAGATAGCCAAAAAAGCTACAATAAAGCAAACAATGAAAAAGAGTTTGAAATTCAGATAAGCACTTAAAAAGCTTCATGAAAAAGGCATCTCACACAGGTTCAACACTTAGACAAATTTTTACAAACTTTTGCAATCTTAACAAATCACCACTTTTGAGATTAAAAATAAACAAACAAACAGATCCTTATGACTATATAACCTACAAATAGATTAAATTCTTAGACCTCCTAAGAACAAGAAAATCAACAATCAAAAAGCATTTTGAATTCACTATAAGCACAAACAAAGCTTTTGATAAAAAGCAAATTTTTCAAATTTTTTAATTCACTTAGCACTTTGATAGTTTTGCAAAAATACAAAATGAAAATGCAGGCTATTGAGCTTTGTTTCTACTGTTTTTTACGCTTGCACCAACTCAAAAATTTGCATTACTTTTTCACAAATCACATATCAAATATTAAAAAACACCCAATCTGTCAAAACTATGACAGATTAACCACCAACTTCTTAAACCTTGTTTGTTTTTTAAGCACGTATAACTTAAACCAACTGAACTTTAGAACTAATCTAAGCTAAACTAAGTTGACCTAAGAGTAAAAACCATTTTTGACAATTTTCACACAAGAAAATAGTTAAACCAAACACTCCTTTAAGACTGTTTTTACCAATTTACAACTTAATACTGATTTTTAGTAAACAAAACCTTAAATACCAGATATATTGACTTAAAACAAACATATTTAAGCAATCTTTTAACACTTAAATCAGCTAAAACAATACAGGATTAAGAATTATGCTAACTTTAAGCTAATTTAGACAAAATATAGAAAAACTTGCACACAAGAATTTTATTCTTATAACGTAAGCATAATAAGCAATAAACATCATACTAAGCTTAAATAAGCAAATTAAGAACAGGCAATAAGAAACAATAAGCAGTTAAATAGTAATAAACTAAAAATCCTAAAAGTGAAACACTGCAAGAGTCCAGCTTGTTCTATGAATTTCAAGACCATAAAACAAACTTGATTCAATCTACAGCTTATCCAACATAAGCCACTCAAACCCCAATGGCCATCCAAACAATAAAAAAAAATACACCATGCTCCATGAGATATTCTTTATATTTTTTTGGGTATTTTTTAGATTTTATGATTAAGAAGAAATTAAAAGTGATAAAACAGTAAATAAGGTTTGATTCAAGAACAAAAACTTAGTGAAGCTTTTAGGTAAGATCCATTAGTTGTCTTCATAAGCTTTTCAAAGCTTAACAGTGTTATATTATAAAATGATTCAAACACAGGAAACTTATAAAACATCAAACATCCAAACTTTTTCATTAAACTTTTGAACTTTTACAAAGGAAAAGGAATACAAAGCATAAATTCTAAAAATTAAGTAAAATTACAGAAAAGAGAGAGCCTTTCTTCAAGGGATATAAGCCCTTTATTTATTAAGCTGGATAGTTGCTTCTAGGACTTTAGCTGTTTTCTTGTGTGAGAGGATTGGAGCCTTCAATCTTGGCCTTCTATTATAACTGTGCTTCTTTAAATCCATTCACAACCCTTGATTTCCTTCGTGTCACGCATCATCCACAATGATTGCCTTGGGATTGCACAACGTGTTCAGAGCCCAAAGACGTCATTCCTTGCATCATTCTTGGCTTCTAGAAAGGGTTTTAAGTGGGTTTAACCATGGGGTAAGTGTAATTTTGGAGGTGGGAGGTAAATAATAACAATGGAGGTGGGAGCGGGGAGGAAAATGGGTTGTTCTGTTTGTTGTTGGTTTGCAGGGTAGAGGTTTAGTGGTTGGCTAAACTTTAGTCCCACTCAAACGTTATATAAGGCTATATTGCATCTTTAGCCCTTTGTGGTTTGAATATTGGCCTTTTAGGTATAGATTGGGATCCGTTAGTTCGCTTTTAGGGACTAACGAGGTTAAGTTTAAAAGAGGGTAGATGATTAATGGGGTTATAAGGGTGTGGTGTTGGGCTCATTGTTGGGCCGGGTGTATAAAAATTAGACTTGGGCTTTTATTTATGCTTTAAGGTTTTATTATAAGTATAAGTGGGCTTTTCCAGGCCCACTAGGTGGGTAAGGGTGGGGCCCACTTTTGGCAATTTAGGTTTTCGGGTTCGGTTTTCGATGCTCTTTCCAATGCCTCATCCCGGGGTTGACTTTTACTTTGACTTTTTTGTTGACTTTGACTTTGTCTTTTTGACTTCTCACGGTCTTTCCGTTCTCGTGCTCGACGTATTGTTCATTTTGGCTTCGATTTTTGTCCTTTTCTTGGATATCCGTTACCTGCATAATACAAATACAAAACATACAAATACAATGTATTTTTGGTACGTTTTTAGTCATTTAAGTCCGGTTTTAGTGGTCAAAGGTATGTGTAATTAAACACATACCAAAATCCCCCATACTAAGATATTGCCGTGTCCTCACGCAATGCTATAAGTAAGCACTTAGAAAACTAAGAATCTCGATCCCCCTCGACTAATTACCTCGAAAAGTAGCTAAGTGTTCATTTAACTGAGGGGAATTTAAAGTTTACTAGCTTCGAAAAGCCTTTTTTTACCATTTTAAAGATATTACACTTTTTACACTACTATTTTTGTATTTTTCCTTTTTCTCATTTTTTTAGCAACTAACTAATTTGACTTTCGTTATTTTCATAACCGTTAGGGATCATAGAACAAGATGCATTTCGATAGAGGAAGAATGCCCCAAAAAAGATTAAATTCAGCGTCCTGACTTTTACTAGCCCTAAAACAAAGCTTAATAACGAAATCACCGTCTTTAAATATCAGTTAAGATGCTAATACTACTCATATTTGCAACTGGTGAACTTTTCACTCCCGACAGTTATTATATCATGGCGTGAATGTTGCCATTTTGAATTTCAACCATTGGATCAACATTTGCAAATTCTATGCGTCACGTTCCTCCTAAGAATAATGAGTGTGAAGGTGAGATGTCCCATGTAGCGACTTTCGTCTCGGCACACCATCCCAACCCTTTGCGACTAAGTGACCAGGGCTTTTTGACACCCTCACAAAGAATAGTATCTGGCTCCAGACCTTAGGTTTAAAAACTCTAGGGTTTTCCCGTATACACATAGCTTATTTAAAACTTAAAATGAAATAGTCAATGTTCATAGCATTTTATAATTTTAACAAAAAGAAGATCTATTGATTAATTAAACTTAATATATAAATCAACATTGATGCAATTGTAACCACTCGAACTTTTAGAAGGCTGCAACATCGGTTGTGAGAGCCCGCAAAGATTGCAACAAACTTTTATCAGTTCAGATTATTATTTTCACTTATGGGCTTTCTTTAGTTGGCACCTTATTGTTTTGTAAAATCAGTTGTGTGCTGCAAGATTCATCTAATCTTTTGTCAGCCACAGTTTATAATTATTATTTTTATATTTCTTTTCATTTTCATCATGTTTTTTTTCTTCATGTCTTTACTTTATATAGAGAAGACTTTTTTTGAAAAATTCAAAGTATATGTTGTGAACTAAGACTAAAAAATTTTTTGTATTTACTTACATAAAAAATTGTTGATTTAGTTTAATCCCAAAATAGACGTTTTATTAATCCTGTTTAGGGAGCTTATGCGAGAAATAATGGCCACAATATTACAAACATGAGTGAAAACTCTTAAGATTTCCAACTAATCCTTGTTTAGCAACCAACTCATACTTAACTCTATCATTTTTCGTTCTTCGCGAATTTCGCGATTACGCTTAGCTAAAAGTTAAGAACACGCTAGAGTCAACAAGCTCGTCGAGGTCAAAATTTATTCTGTTATTCCTTACCAGCAGGAAAGTCAAAATTGTGACAAAACACTTATTTTATTTTTGAAAATTTTAAATTTTTTCATTTTTTTTTGAAATTTTGGTGGTAAAAACGTGTGAAGATTTGTTGAAACAAAGGCTGCAGGCACAATCAAAACGATAGACCCCCCCATACTGATTTAAACATTGTCACTTAATGTTTTAAAAGGGTCTCTACGTAAATTCCTAAAGCCTGTTTATTAAGTATGCTTAAAGATAAACATTAGTCGATTAGATTAGGATATTGGATTTCCCAAATGAAGCTGAGGATTTGAAGCTCTTGTGATCGAAGGACAAAACTGCGAGCACGAGAGGCTTCAAAAATCCTGGACAATCACAAAAAAAACACAAGCAAACGAAGAATGGAAGAGGCACACCTCCTTTACAAACAAAACACTTATTCATTACTACATAATATAACTAGGATAAGCATGGGGTGCCTCCCACGAAGCGCTTGTTTAGGGTCACTAAGCTTGACCCAATCCCCGAATTCATTTGTTCCTTTGGGGAAGGTTGGAGATACTGGGAAAACCAATTGTGTACGTCCTCCAATGTATTGTGCTTAATTCGCCATGTCCGTTTCACTTGAAATTATAGGACAAATGAATTCGAGGATTGGGTCAAGCTTAGTGACCCTAAACAAGCGCTTTGTGGGAGGCACCCCATGCTTATCCTTCTATCTTCTTTCTTATTTCTTTGTGAGGAGGCTTGTACTCTTTCGATTCTTGTTGTTTGTGCTTGTGATTTTTTGTAGGATTGACCCAAAATTTTTGAAGAATCTCGTGTTTGGTGTTTTGTCTAGGTTCACTCGAGCTTCCTAGCCTTTGCTTGCAATTACTTTGGGTAAATCCAATATCTTAAGATTATTATCGACTAACATTTATCTTGTAACATACTTGATAAACGAATTGAGATTTTTGTGATACTCTTTTCATGCTTGGGTTATGCATTCGACTTTTTGAGTTCTGGTATGGGGTTTTTAAGTCTTAGGCTAGGAAATATTAAGGACAATGTTTAATTTTAGTATGGGGTAGTATATCTTCGATATGATCTGATCTACCTTTGCCCATTGTTCTTACGTACCCCGTTTTCCCACAAAAATTTAAAAAAAATGAAAAAATTTTAAAAATTTTCAAAAATAAAATAAGTGTTTTGTCACAATTTTGACTTTCCTACTGGGTAGAATAAGAATAAATTTTGACCCGATCGAGCGTGTTGAGCTCTAGCTTGTTCCTTAACTTTTAGGCTAAGCGTTCGCAGAA
This sequence comes from Tanacetum coccineum, assembly GCA_026074375.1. Lineage (NCBI taxonomy): Eukaryota > Viridiplantae > Streptophyta > Magnoliopsida > Asterales > Asteraceae > Tanacetum > Tanacetum coccineum. The sequence continues at coordinate 38,669 of BQNB010049827.1, forward strand.
ATTCGCGAAGAACGAAAAATGATAGAGTTAAGTATGAGTTGGATGCTAAACAAGGATTATTTGGAAATCTTAAGAGCTCATGTATGTAATTTGTGGCTTTTTCTCCCATAAGCTCTTAACCGGACTAATCATACGTGCTATGTTTGGAGATTAAACTTAAATCAACAAATTTTATGTAGTTAATAGCAAAAATTTTAGTCTTAGTTCAAATTTATACTTGAATTTTTCAAAAAGAAGTCTTCTCTATATAAAGTAATATAAATAAAATTTGAAATGATGAAAAATGAAAAAAATATAATAAAGAATAATTATAAACTGTGGGCTGATAAAAGTTTGTTGTATCTTGCCGGCTCACAACCGATGTTACAGCCTTCTAAAGAAAGCCCATAGTAAGAATAAAAATCTGAGACTGATAAATGTTTGCTGCATCTTGCCGGCTCACAACTGATATTGCAGCCTTCTAAAAGGTTAAGGGTTACAATTGCATAAATGTTATGTTTAATATTAAGTTTGAATTAATAAATAGATCACTTTTTGTTAAATTTAAATATGCTTTTAAACTTTGACTATTTCATTTTAAGTTTTTAAAATAAACTTAATATAATACGGGAAACGAGAGTTTTTGAACCTAAGGACCAAGAGTCCCGATATTAGACTAATGTGTTGTTTCAAAAGCCAGTTACTTAGCCGCAAGGTTTGGATTTCGCGACAAAAAAAAAAAAAAGGTTTCGCAACATGGGATGATCTCGCCTTCAAACTTATTATTCTCGGGTGGAACGTGAAACATAGAATTTTGCAAAATGTTGATCCATGGTTGAAATTCAAAATAACACATTCACCTAAGATATAATAATTATTGGAAGTGAAAAGTTCACAAGTTGCAAATATGAGTAGTAATATCATCTTAACTGATATTTAGCGGTGATTTCGTTTTAAGCTTGGTTTGGAGCAAGTGAAAAGTCAGGGACGATGAATTTATCCTTTTTGGGGCATTCTCGGATCGAAATGCATCTTGTTCTATGATCCCTAACGGTTATGGAAATAAATATACCTCTCTTGTGTTATGATCTTACTTTATTTATTATGTATATGTCATGTTGCGATTATGATTGTATGAAATCTAACGTGTATTATATTTTCTTGTGATTTGAAGAAAATGCCTCCAAGAAAGGTAACCAGAACCAGAACCAGAACCACCCCCGCCACTCCCACTGCCACCACCCCAATGACTGATGGTGCTATCAGGGCATTAATAGCTCAAGGCGTGTGATATGTGAGAAATCACATATCCTTTTTTATACCAAAAATGGCCTTAAAATGAACAAATTGTGCAAATTATGCTTGTATATTGCTTGTTTTGTCATTTGTGATGTGTAGGTACGGATAATGTAAAAATCACAAGAAAAGCGGTCAAAACCGGACAAACACGAACACGGGAACGGATAGAGTACACAAGAGCCGAAAAGTTTCTAGCAAAGGTCAACAAAGTCAACCTCGGTCACCCTTGGTCAACCCACTAAAAGACAAAACCCTTAAATCTCCAAAAACAACCCCTCAATGTTAAATAAATTTCACAAATGGTCCTTATACATTTAACACCGTTAGTCCTTTTTAATTAAAAAGAATAACGGTCGTTAACCATATAACCAAATCCATTTAACTTTTCACCTTTTATCCCGAGCCCAAATAACATCACCAGGCCCAATTCTTTTTAATCCCGAGCCCAAGTCAACCCATCTAAACCCCGGGTCAAACATAAACGTATAAAAGTAAAAATAAGCGGGAAAAGTTGTTGTTACTGTTCATCGTCGTCCCAAGTAATTAACCCTGCATCAAAAACAAAGGGTAAAGTTCAATTAATGACGTGGAACAAAGATTCGAGTACCAAGCTTATAGCTCAGCATCAAAACGTCACCACAAGCTATGATTGGTCAATTAGGACAAGGGGAATGACACGTGGGCTCAAGGAAACACACTCCAAAAGGGGATTTTTGCACTAAAACTAGTGCAAAAGAAACACACAACTCCAAAGATATGGGATTGCCAGCTTGGCAATCCGTGTGCTTACAATTTGATCCAAGGGCTACAAGAGGGCATCTAATGATTGGCAAGGATTCAAGGGTTAAGATCAAGACTGAAAGGAGCGTGTATCCAAGACCTAGAAGCTTCTCTCAAGCCTATAAATACAAGACCTTCTTCACTCACAGGATATCTTTTGCTTATCTAGTCTAGCTTAGTGTAGACGTAGCTTATTGTATTTTTAGCTTAATGTCATTTAGATTTTTGTAATCTTCATTTAAAAAGTATTGTAATTCAGTTTTCATTAATAAAATTTAAAGTTTCTTTTAATCTTGTGTTGGATTCAGTTTTTACTTTAAGAGTAAAATGGTTTAATGAGCTTTCAATTGTTCTAAATTCAAAAACGCTCTCAATCAGCTGTCATATCTACTTTTAAGCTATTCATATACTTGAATTCTAAATGGAATTGGATGGCTGCTTATAGAATTCAAGTAGGTAATAGTGCTTGAGGGTCAAGCTTTAGGATTAGACTAGGTATTGGAATTAAGCTTAAGCTATAAGCTTAAACTGCTTGTTTAAGCTCTATTAAGAGCAAACACCTCTGTTTAGCTGAGGGGTGAGGTACACTTTTCTTTATAATTCCAGTTTTACCTTATTGTCATTTAAATAATTTAGCTTATCTCTGCATAATTGTTTATTATGCTTATTTGTCTGCTTATTTCTGTTAGTTTAGCTTACTTATGCTTATTGTAGTGGTCTTATGCTCATAGTGCTTAATAATTAGTATTAAATCTTAGTTTTCTATATTCTGTCTTAAAATCAGTGAAAAAACCAAAAACATTAGCATAATTTGTATTTTTGATTTTCTAGCTTATTTGATTACTTAAATATGTTTATTGGGTCTTATATTAGCTTATTGATATCTGGTATCTAAACTTTAATCATTAAATCCAAATTCATAAGCTCAAAATGAACTTAAGTTACTTTAAGGGGTGTTTGGTACAAGGCAGCACTAACTAAAGTTAGTGCTGCCAAGGCCATTTGGACCTTGAGGTTGGATTTCAATTTTAATTTTAAGATTTGGTTGTTTCATGTGCAAACTGCATCAGCAGCACAAAAGGCCAATAGGCCATTTTCAATCTTTAAGTTCA
>BQNB010049828.1:0-38597 GCA_026074375.1 Tanacetum coccineum
AAGTAAACACGTACAATAATAAAAATAAATAGCACATTTATTGACGTCGTCAAAGACTTGAAAACACAGGGTGTTATAACCATTACCATGATTAAGACACAACTATTTACAACGTCTTGATCATAAATCAAAAACAACAACCTAAGTTGGCGTTCTCGTAACGGTTACCTTCCCAATCATCCCAAAACTTTACATACTCTACAAGGCAAGTGGTGATATCTTCCACTTTGTACAATACTCTACATCGTTGATTTTTTTAGACGTATCAATGAATAATCGATCCTTCGTGTAATTCCTTCGGTAGTTGCAAAACGATTATCTTCAAACTTTCTTCCTCACTTTTTTTTTGTATTTTTCTCATTTTTTCTGTTTTTAGATTTTTTTTGCTAACTAAACTTAAAATCTTGGTGTAGTTTCACCATATGCACGATCATAATAATTCCGGATAATTCCTTCGGTAGTTCTTCGTTCTTCGGACTCACCATTAATTGTGATGGTAGTAAAATCACATGAGTTTTGACTACTAATATACATTCCTATTTGCAATGTGCAAATTTCCAACCGCACCAAAGATAGAAAATGACACAAGACTCGGGAAATACAAACTTTACACTTTAAGCAACTAGCAACTGTAAATTAAACTTAATCTAACAGGGTAGGTTAAGGTGTAAGGGTGTAACGAAACAAATAGTTGGTGTAATTACTAAAGGATTGGCTCTACGAGTTGTTCTAGTGGATCTTTACTCTAAAGATGAGAGTGCAAAGGGGTTTAACGGGAGGTTAACTAACCGGTGTAGTTAGTTAATAAGCAACATGTAAAGGAAATTTTGGTGTAATCCTAAAATTTACCAATTTAAACAAGTTACTCCAATTAAATCCATAATACCCACTATTGTGGTCTCGAGTGATATACCAAGCCAAGTTCTAGGAAACCCCTATCGCCCTAGACAAGACTCGAACATGAGACCTTGCCTAGGAGGGTAAAACCTCCATACCGAAATCCTCACAATATCTAACAAGGGTTATTGTGTGCGGGTTATGTAACATATAATTTCACAAAAGTATGCTTGAATTTTTTTTAAATTTGAGCATAATTTAAGCATTTTAGTGTGAAAAATAGGACAAGTAAACATTCTAATTCCATCCCCCACTTGAATTACACAACGTCTTCATTGTATAGATAAAACATTAAATACAGGAATTAAAAAAGAATTAGAATGAGAGACTCCCCTGATATTTGCTCGGTAGATTCTCCATGTTGCGTTATTGAGCAAGATTGAGTGCTGAAAAAGCCTTTGAATCCTAGCACGAACAACACACACATAGAATTCTAAAAAATATGCATTCCACCAACTTCGTCGATATTTATTTCATGAGATCCTGTATAAAATATAGGAAAAACAGGTGCATTCCTATCTTGGTACTTACAGTTAATTTAAACTAAACTAAACTAAATAATTACGGGTCAGTCTAGTGGATACGGCGTATCAGTTTAGTAAATATGTTGTATTCTAGAACTGGCAATAATGTTTTTAAAGTGCAATAAAAAATAAAGACTGATAACGTCCAGACAATCAATACGCCGTATGGTATGGGGAGGATACGCCGTTTGATGTCTGGGAAGGCAGACTCGATAAAATTAAATAACAATCCGGGTTGTCTCTCGAGAAGCACTTTTGTTTACAGCGAAGTCTTTAAGTTAGACTTGTCTTCAGCTTCCTTTTCATTCGGCTCTAGTTACCATCCATCCTTCGTCCATAATCCGAAAGATTTCTTGGTAAGCCCGGCACGCCTCTTTTCTTGTGATTGTAAGATCGTTGTATTCGTCTTCTTTTACAGCAACATATTCTTCATCATTATTGAACGAATATTTGACCATCATGTATCTCCTTATATTGCGCATTGGCAGCTCATGAACTTCACATAATTCTTTACTCTCATTATCTTCATGATTGATCTCATAAGCATCATCGTAGTTTGTATATATGTTCCATTGTCTCTTTTGTTCGTCAAGTGACTCATCATCGTCTTCTTTGATAAATTCATCCATGATAGCGTTGTTTATTAAAGCCTCATTTTTAAGTTCACTATCCTCTAAAGCTTCGTACCATTCGTAATCCTGATAATGGAGTTGGTTTCCAATAATGTAAGTTCCGGGTAAATTTCCTCCATTACAGTATCCATCATCCTTCCAACTACATGTTGGCCATTTCGAACACCCAGTCTTATAGTTGAAAGGCTTGCAAGTATGTTTAACTGGTGTTGGCTCTTTCCATATTCCTTTATCAAGTCATGGCTTGTTGTATACCCATGGTACATCCTTGTTCTATTCATAGATCCAGTCATCTTTGTAGTCTTTATAGGTCTTAAACCCTATTATATCCTTCGTAAGTAAGTTCGGATCTACTTTTAGAAGGTAGTTAAATTCATTAAATGTTGAACTGAGAGGTGTCTCATAGTCAAATATATTAGTGTCGATCCTAAAGACTTTAGCAATATCATCTTCATCATCAGAAGATTCCTCATCGGTGAGCTCTACTTCATTATCTCCTCTGATCCAGTAAATCCATAATGCTTTCATAGTATAATGATCAATTGTCTTGTAGTTGAAAATTTTTGATCTCAACCATTCAATAAAGGCAACATCAGACGGATCATACCCCATGTCATCATCAGCTTCATGCTCCGAATCATCATCCATATTCTAGTCACATGGGATGTTAGCAATATTAACTTCATATGTGAATAAATCATTATCCATTCCGCATAATCTACTGACTTCATTGTTGAAAACTTCAAGAGGTGTATCGCAAATGAGTGAAACATCTTCGACCTTAGCATCTTTAATTTTCTCGAATTCTACTTTGATAACCTTTGTCATTCTTACTGAAAAATATCTAAAAATTATCAGTAGAACCAGCGGGAGAAAGGTATTAAAAAATTAGGTTTTAAGTTCGAGAATAGAAAAGAACTTTATCAGATGATCGATACGTCGTATCCAATGGAAGTGGATACTCCGTATTAATCAGTTGAATGAATACGCTATATTGGACATAAAGTTGGATACGCCGTATCCGGTGGAAGTAGATACGCCGTATTCAGCTATCAACCAAAACAGTGTATTAAAGAAAAACAATTAAATACGCAAACAATTAAACACACAAATATACAAGCAAACAATTAAAGACAAATATACAAAATTTACAGAATATACAAGAATATACACTAATCTAAATTACTCTAATCCTAAGGGTTAGATCTAATCTAATGTTAAAAACCAAAATATCAAATAAAAATCAAGATTAATTTTCACTCCCCGGCAGCGGCGCCAAAAACTTGATGTGTCGTTGTGTAGGTGTTATTTATGTATCAAGTTTTACTATTTATTTTATGCCAACTATACCTAAAAACAACACTTTAACGGGCAGTGTACCCGGTCAGATGAAGTTTCGTGGTAAGTAGAGTGTCGATCACTAAGAGTGAGAGCGTTAATTTCTAATTCTATCAGTATTTTAGTTATCTAAGTTAAAACTAAAACTAATGCAAAAGGGGGGGGGTTCAACCTGAGAGACTGACATGGTTTTATGTATCTAACCTAAGGTTTTGATGACAAGTAAAGCAATAAACACACACAATAAGATAAACAAACGATAGAGAAGTCGTCGAGAACTAATGTAAGGAAAAGGTATCAACCATGAATAATCCGATAAAATGCAGGTTTGTTTATTAGTGCAATGATTGTCTTGTCTCGAAGGGGCATATCATTCCTAGACATAGGTGGGACTTCATCCTAAGACCTAGACATGCTAATCCTGTCACAATTAGACACATCCGCATAAAGCATCCTTATGTTGATTATAATCTATCTTAGGATCTAAGTAATGGTGCTCTTACTAAACCCTAGCTCATCGAGACTTTACCCACTTACTGCTTAACGGCTCTTTATATACTAGTAGTCCAATGTCCAAGTCCTTACCAATGGAATAAGAACGTACTTGTTGATACCAAGGTCACTGGTATGTGCTTAATTACACATACCATTTTCCATTAAAAACGGACTTAAAAGACTAAAAACGTACCAAAAATACATTGTATTTGTATGTTTTGCATTTGAATTGTGCAGGAACGGATATTCAAAAAGAGAGCCAAAAACAAGCCAAACCAAGCACGGGATGGAAAAGTCCAAGTCAAGCCAAAGCCAAAATCAGCCTCATGAAGAAAATACAACTTGAGGGACTAAAATTGCCAAACCTCAAGTTGTATTACAAAAGAAAAAGACAAGGGTTGAAATTGCAAACCGGGCGAAGTTTTGCAATGAGGTTATAAGAGTTGAGGGGCCAAAGCTGCCAACCTTCCCAAACTCCATTTTTCCCGCCCAACAAAACCCAGGTGCAACTTGGGCATGTCGTCCCATACCTCTACCCTGCAAAACCACTCAACACCCTAGATAAATCATTTCAACCACTCTATCAACCCCCCCCCCCCCAGCTGTATAAGTGCCATGTTGGCAATCCCTCACCATTCCCAAGTATTTTCGATGGCTATGATTGTCTCCAAAGAAGCACAAAAGAAATTGAAGGCTGGGATTTGTTTTAGAATCACCTCACATAACAAGCACACTTGGTTTTTGTCTCTACAAAGTAACACAGAAGAAAGAAGAGAGAAAAGTCCAAGAAACCAAGACCTTAATTCGAGTTAGTATAAATAGGGCCATTGTAAACCAAGAAAAGGAGTTAGTTTTTAGTTTTTATCTAGTTGTTAGTTAAAATTCAGCTTATTTTATGCAATTCTATTTTTCCAAGCCTTGTAACTTTAATTTTCGTCTTAATGCAAATTTGGAGTTTTTAAGTTAATTCTTGATTCTCTGTATTTCCTCTGTTAAAAGCTTTGCTTAATATGTTTTAAGCCTTATAAAATCATATAAGTCATTTGTCTTAAACTCAAATACTAAGAATTTAAGTAAAGTCACTAAAAAGTCCACACTCAAATACACCACAGCTTATTTTATGGATGATAAGCCAGTTCTGGATGGGCTTATGGACTCTCACTAGCTTGTTTAATACAAGCTAGAGCTTGTAGACCCCTCCTTTGTTTGACCCTGTTTTGAGCAAGGGTGTTGTAATCCTATTTTTCTTATTGAACTTATTACTGCATAAACTGCTTATAGTCTATTGTTAGTTGAAAAGTGTTTTGTATCACTTTCTTAGTTATACTAGTAGTTAATTGTTAAATCTGTTAGTTTATTAGTTAATACTGTTTATACTAATTCAGCTATTTACGTCCTATTCTTATTAAAGATCTGGCTTATAATGTGTCTATTTGTTATTGAAATATCTGATATTTAATCAAATAAAAAGAGAAAAATGAATTTTGAAAACCTTAAGGTGTAATTTCAACTAGTCAGTAACAAACCCACAGTTAGTACTGCAAGTGCACTTTTGGAACTTTTAAAGCTATCAAGTACTAACACCGTTATACTGATAGTTCAAAATGTAGTACTGTGGTTCATTTTAGCTTATCAGCTTATTATTTCGGCTTATTTCAGATTTCCTTAGCTTTTTAGAGTAGATTAAACCATTTTCCTTTACTGTCTTTAAGAGTAAGCTTATTTAAGCTTATTTTCCTTTTCAAAGTATTTTCAATAGTGTATCAGTTGTAGCTTTTAGCTTATTGCCATTTTAGTTAGTCAAGTTGCTTTATTCTATGCCTGAATGCTTATTAGGGGGAGTTTTAAATATAATATCTGTTTTAGCTTATTTGCTTATTTCTTGTTTAATTGTGTTTTGTTTAAGCTAGCAGTACTAACTTAAAGATAGCAGTACTAACTTATAGTTAGCAGTACTAACTCCAAGTTAGTACTGTTAGTTAAATCTGTTAGTACTGTTGTTAGTACTGCTGAGTTTCCTTGCTTAATTTAGCTTAATTGCTTTTTGAAATTGCTTATTTAGAGTTAGCTTAGCTTCTTTGATTTGTCTTAAGCTTATTTGAGCTTATTTGTGTTTTAGTGTAAAAGTTTTAAGTGTTTTTACCATTTCTAAGTTGTTTTCATTCTTATTCCAGCTTATTCTCTTTGCTTATTTTTTATGTGCATTTGCTTATCAGTGTTGAGTGCCAAACATATCCACTCCTTGTCATATTCAACATCCGATTGTCAATTCGTCTTTCGATTTTCCTATTAAGCCTTCGTTGGGACATAACGACCCGGGAATCATACTTCCGGAACATATATATTTTATTTTGTGAACTTTTTGACCATCCTGTGCAAAGGTAATGGTTGAGATTTGCTTATTATTATATAATAATAAATATATAATATTATTGAGCTAATCAATTTTTGGCGCCGCTGCCAGGGGAGGCTGAAAACGATTATGCGTTACATTGATAATTTTGAGTTTAGAATCTGTGAATATTTTCTTCTATAAAAATATAAAAAAGTACAAAAAATATTTTTCATTTTCTTTTATTAGTATAATTATCATATATAAAAATAAAAATAAAAATAAAAATAAAAATAAAAATAAAAATAAAAATAAAAATAAAATAAAATAAAATATAAAAACATTGTCCATAAATAGAAAAAAAACATTTGGGTTTTAAAGAACACACCAATATAAATATCACAACTGGAGTATTATCCATAATAATTCCGAAAAAAAGATCAAAAAACTTGCCTTTTTTGTCACTTTCGAGAGATACGCTCACACATTTGAAAGTTAAACAAACTACAAGAGGGTATAAGGAGGGTTGTACCAACGAACAAACACCCGAAAGGGAAATAAGCTCGCGCTATCCCTCTCCTCCGCTCCTTTGTGATTTTTTCTTACCGAAGAGCTACCGTGAAGCATTGCTGATTATATCAGAGTTTAAGTTGTCTTAATCGTTTTGTCCGTTTGTAAAATATGTTGTTAAAAAAAATTTGAAAAACCAAAAATAATCTTCTTTTTCTTCGTATCATTTAATTCTTTCCTTATCCATCTTAATGTTTAATTCTTATGACGACATTCAATTATCGTTGAATCCTATTTAACGCTATTAGAAGAATTGCTCGACTTGTAGAGTTTTGTACACTGCAACTTTTTGTTGTTCAAAAAAGGTCTTAAAAGACAAGATTCTTGTTCCTAAACCCCTTCGAAATTTGTGCAAGTGTGCAAGGTGTGGAACCCCGGTTGATGGTCTGTATTGTCAAGGATGTGCTCTTTTACGAATAAGAAATTTTAAGTAAGATTTGTTTACATCTTGTGTTGAAAACAATTTTTCAAAACCTTCAAGATAGCTTCCGCGTCTTCCGATGACAACACCAACGTATTTAATGCTCATCAGACCAATCGTTGCAATCAGGAGACCCCGGTTAAAAATTCCTCACCAAGTCTCCACACTATTGACCATTGTTGTCACAAGTGCGGTTCTATCGTTAGATGTGAAATCTTCTGTCCACAATTCACTTGTAGTTTTGTGGGAAAGGTGCTCCATACGGTATATTAATTGCCCTTCCGAAAGTTCCGTTTATCACTAATCCGTGAACCATGGCAAAATCAAACTATTGTGAGCACCTACAAAACTGCAAGGTTGAAACAACAAAAATGTCTTCTTCGTACAATAGCCAACAATTGTTGGGTGCAATGAATACGATGGAGCTTTGTATTTATTGTAAAATTGAAATGGAACACCAAGCAATTTTTCAACTCCGTACTCTTCTAACGATTCTCCAAGTGTTGCAAACCATCCTCCACAAACCAATACGTACCATACTCTTGTGAGTTATGTGGGAACGATTCTCATTACGGTACGATGTCCCCAAAGTCCCGTTTGTCTAACAATCAGACCCCTTGTTTCAATCAACAAACTTTTGATTATTTCCACAAACTCACCGAGTATTCCAACCACCAATATCTTTGTTGTGAAAAATGCGGGGGTCCCATGAAACCATCCAAATGTCACCCAAGTTAATTAAGACTATTAACATGACAAAATTCTTGCTATGATTCAAATTCCTTTGGTTTTGACCAAGTTCAACCCCCGCAATATACCGTCAATCATCCAATCTTCAATTCCCAAAATAAGCTTCTTAATTCCCGAAATGAGCTTCTCAATTATAGTAATAAGCTAATGGAACAAATGTCAACCTTATATGATTTGGTTGGTTAAACTATACAAAAGAAGGAAGAAGAAAAGCGAATCGCGGAAGAACAAGCGGCTAAAGATCGATATGGAAGATTCCTATTGCTCTACGATGATGACGAAGACGATACCATAAAATCACACCCGTTTTATCCGAATCGATGGAACCCGATTAACTCTCCTAAGTATGGGGGGCGAGCATCTTGATACTATTCCAGCAACGGAATCGGATGAAGTAATAAAGTCTAGTGTTAAAGACCTTGTCCCAATCCAAAGTAAGTCCGAGGGTGTTCCCAAAATGTATGATGTGCCTCTTTGTGAAAATACCTCCCCTCTTAATGCTCTCAATGAACATTCTGAGATTGTTGTCGATTCCAACGATGATAATTCTTCGAGTGATGACGATTCTACCTAGGTGAGATATCGATATGTCGATGCATCACCTCCCGATATTGAGATCGTCCAGCTAGAGGTGGTAGAGATTGTTGATTCGCGGAAGTTGCAGGAATAATGATGATATTCTTTTAACAATCAAAGACGATATCCTTCGTGAAAAATTATTGAATGTGAATCTCCTTATTGCTAAGATCGATGCATTAAGAGATAATCCCACTCTATCTTCCGAAGGTGTGATTAAGTCTACCTCTACATTTCCTAATCTTTTCTTGGAGGAGGCTAACACCTTTGATAATTCTATTCCCGAATTTGAAACTGTTCCCCGCTTTAATCTAAAAGAGATTAGTAGTGGCAGTCCCACTAACTCATATCTGAGTTATCACTTATCTCTTCCGATATAAAGCTTTATCCTTCTCTTTCCTTCTATAAGTCTTTCCTACGTTGATAACGATCATTTTAAAGAGAAGAGTAGTGGCAGTACCACTACTCATGTTGATCTTTCTCAATATGATTCGTTTATCTTTGATCTTTCAATGAACAAGTTTCCCTCCTCCTGCCGATAGTAAAGACCCCTTATCAAGAGTTATGTCGCCGATGAACCGCTCACATTAAATCAAGAAATAAAAGTAATGTCCTCTTTCGACCCCGAATCATGAATGTTTCAAATTTAAGTTGATCCCGATCCAGGAAATTTGACTCATTGAACCCGAGATTCGAAGAATTGTCTACGCCTAATGTGAATGTACATTAAGGATGACCAATCTTCTCTCTTCCGCTTATGTTATGTATGGATCATTCTTGTTCTGCTTATTTCTTACGTATCTCGTTGTCCCTCATATCCGTCACTCCACCAGGAATGAAGATACCATTTTTGATCCCGGCATCTCAATGTATCATTCTTTTATGCCAGATGTATCTCATCGGAATGGAACTTTCATGAAATTCAATGTTTATCCAAACCGCTTGAATGGAAGTCCGATGATGACTTTATCTTCCACTTGCTCCCCCATGGTCCAATAAATTCGGGGGACGGGTCAAGCATAGCGACCTTAAACAAGCGCTTCGTGGGAGGCACCCCATGCTTATCGTAGTATTGTGTAAAAATGAATAAGTGTTTTCTTGTTGTGTGGAGGCTCGCCTCTTCCATTACCCTGTTTCGTGTTTGTGTTGTTAATTTTCCAGGATTGCCCCGGATTTGTGGAAGACTCTCGAGCTCTCGAGTTTTGTCTTCTTTCACAGATTTCACATCCTCAGCTCATGTTTGGGAATCCAGTATGCCAAATCTAAATCGACAAACTTTTATCTTTTTGGCACACTAAATAAACGTCCTTAGAGTTACGTATGTTGCCACCTTCAAAACATGAGGACGATGTTTTATTTCTAGGGTATGGGGGGGATCTCAGATTTGATTTTTTGCCTGCAGCCGATGTTCTCATGTAATACCCCGTTTTTTACACCAAATTTTTGCCAAAAATACCAAAAAAATGAAAAAATTTAAAATTTCAAAAATAAACATAAGTGATTTTGTCACATTTTTCGGCCCTTTCCTATGGGTAGAATGATAATAATTTTTGACTCGATCGGTGCGTGTTTTGAGCCTAGCTATTCCTCAATTGTAGGCTAAGCTTTCACGAATTCTATTGCATCGAATTTTAATAAGGTGAAAAACAAAGAAGTGATAGAGTTCAATAAAAGTATGTGCTGAGCAAGATCTTCTAAGCTTAAATTAGTAACTTGAGGCTTTTTCTCCATTAGCTTTTAATCCACCTAATCATACGTGCTCATATTTCGAAATTCAACTATAGTCAATCGATGATTTTTAGAAAATAGCTTCAATTGTGAACTTGTATTCTATAAAGAGAAGGTTTTTTTGTTCTTAGAATTTGAAAGTTTAAAATGCCAAAAAGCATGAATGAAATATGAATGCAAAATTGCATGAAATATTGAAATTACGCTAATGAAAGCCAATGCAATATGATTAATATGTTGAGCAAGTAAAAGATGTGTCGTGATATCCCACTCCCGCTAACCTGAGGCGGGGGTTCAAACTAAGACATCTTTACTTCTAGGGGTTTGGTGTTTTTTATATCTCACCAGGAAGCAGGTCTAGGTGAGGGTTCAAACTAAGACACCTACCTTACCATTAGCAGAAGAAGTTGTTTGATGTGATTCCCTATCTACGCTAGCAACGGGGTGGTTTTTTCAAACTACAAACAAACCGTCGTTTGGATTGTTATATCACTGAGGGACGAGGCCTAGGTATTGTTCAAACTAAGCACGCAATCCAGCTATAAGAACTTATGATTATGATAAAGAAGATGTTGCATTAAAAGTTCCTAACAGTTAAATTTTCGTTCTTTAAAATCAAGTTACAAAGTCCTAAAAAGATTGTTGCTATTTGAAGTCATGATTCAACTTGAATTACGACTATGGAAATAATTTATCTATGATGAGTTGAAATGGAGTACACATATTTAACTCTCATAATATCCTGTTGGAGTTAAAAGTTCACGAAGTCATAAGTATGAGTGCTTAAAATTTAGACTATATTGATAAATATCTTGTTTAAATTGCTTGGTTTGGGATTAGTGGAAAAATCAGATGATGAATTTATCGTCAAGACTATCCGAGATTATTCTATGGACGATTCTCATTCTATGATCCCAGTTGTTGTTATATAAAGGAAGTCAAACAGGCAGTCAAGAAAGAGAAAAAAGAAAGTCCAAAAATATAAGGGAAAGTTAGTGTACATATAAAAATAAAATTTTGGTGAAAACCGGAACTATGGGTCGAAGCTATTGATTCTTTAAGTTATTCTCAATCTTACAAACATTGCTAACTTTTCGAGGTATTTAGTTCTAAGGGGGTTATAGATTCTTAGTTTTCTTGAGTGTTTACTTCATAACATTGCTGAGTACCAACGGCAATACCTTATATGGGCGGATTTTGTATGTGCATTAAAACACATACCATTTTCCATTAAAAAACGGACTTAAAATACTAAAAAACGTACCAAAAAACATTGAAATTGTATTTTTGGCATTTTGAATTTGTGAGGAAACGATATTCAAAAGAGAGCCAAAAACTAGCCAAACCAAGCACGGATGGAAAAGTTCAAGTCCAAGCCAAAGCCAAAAATCAGCCTCATGAAGAAAAAACAACTAGAGAACTAAAAATGCCAAACCTCAGTTGTATTACAAAATAAAAAGACATAGGGTAGAAAATTGCAAACCATGCGAAAGTTTTTGCAATGAGGTTATAAGAGTTTGAGGGCCAAAGCTGCCAACCTATCCCAACCTATTTTTCCCGCCCAATCAAAATCCAGTGCAACGTTGGTCTTGTCGTCCATAACCTCTACCTTGCAAAACCACTCAACACCCCTAGATAAATCATTTCAAACCACTCTATCAACCCCCCCCCCACACCCCCAGCAGTAAAGTGTCACGTTGGCAATCCCTCCTCCATCCCAAGTATGTATTCGATGGCTATGATTGTCTCCAAAAAGCATCAAAAAGAAATTGAAGGCTGGATTTGTTTAGAATCCTACCTCACATAACAACACAAAAAAATTAACTGGTTTTTGTCTCTACAAAGTACACAGAAAACAAAGAAGGAAAAAGTCCAAGAAACCAAGACCTTAATTCGAGTTAGTATAAATAGGGCCATTGTAAACCAAGAAAAGGAGTTAGTTTTTAGTTTTTATCTAGTTGTTAGTTAAAATTCAGCTTATTTTATGCAATTCTACTTTTCCAAGCCTTGTAACTTTAATTTTCATCTTAATAGCAAAATTTGGAGTTTTTAAGTTAATTCTTGATTCTCTGTATTTCTAAAAAGTTAAGTAGTTAGGAGAAAATCACAAAAATCACTCTCAAAGACACCACAGCTTATTTTATGGATGATAAGCCAGTTCAGGATGGGCTTATGGACTATTACTAGCTTGTTTTTGACAAGCTAGAGCTTGTAGATCAGCTTGTAAAAGCTTAAGTAGCCCTGTTTAAGCAAGGGTGTTATAAGTTTCTCTTTTTCTTATTTCTCTTAGTTACTACAGAACTGCTTATAGTGCTTATTTGTTACTTATGTTTACTTATTTGTGCTTTATCAGTATGTTTAGTGCTTATCTTGCTTAGTTGTTAGTTTAAAAATAGTTTGTATCACTTTCTTAGTTAGTACTGTTAGTTTATTTGTTAAAACTGTTAGTTATGAGTTAATACTGTTAGACTAATTCAGCTTATTTAAGTGCTTATTCTTAATTAAAGTCTGCTTATAAGTGTCTTATTTTGTTATTGGAATATCTGTTTTTAATCAAATAAAAAAGAAAAATGATTTTTGAAAACCTTAAGGGGTATTTTCAACTAGCAGTACTAACCCATAGTTAGTACTGCTAGTTCACTTTTGGAACTTTTAAAGCTAGCAGTACTAACTTAAAGCTAGCAGTACTAACTCCAAGTTAGTACTGATAGTTAAAACTGTTAGTACTGGTGGTTCATTTTAGCTTATCAGCTTATTATTTCTGCTTATTTAAGATTTCCTTAGCTTTTTAGAGTAGATTAAACCATTTTCCTTTACTGTCTTTAGGAGTAAGCTTATTTAAGCTTATTTTCCTTTTCAAAGTATTTTCAATAGTGTATCAGTTTGTAGCTTTTTAGCTTATTTGCCATTTTAGTTTAATCTAGTTGCTTATTCTTATGCCTGAATGCTTATTAGGGGTAGTTAAATATCTGTTTTAGCTTATTTGCTTATTTCCTGTTTCATTGTGTTTTGATTAAGGCTAGCAGTACTAACCTTAAGCTAGCAGCACTAACTTAAAGCTGGCGGTACTAACTCCAAGTTAGTACTGTTAGTTAAAACTGTTAGTACTGCTGTTAGTACTGTTGAGTTTATCTTGCTTAATTTAGCTTAATTGCTGTTTAAATTTGCTTATTTAGAATTAGTTTGCTTATTTGGTTTGTCTTATGCTTATTTGAGCTTATTTGTGTTTAGTGTAAAAGTTTTAAGTGTTTTTACCATTTCTAGTTTTTATTCTTATTCCAGCTTATTTTCTTTGCTTATTTTTATGTGCATTTGCTTATCAGTGTTAGCACCCAATCATTCCTTGTCATATTCAAACATCAATCATCAATCGTCTCTCGAATTTCCATTTTAGCCTCGTTAGGACTTAACGACCCAGAGACACTCTATACTACTTCCGGATTCATTGGCCTCGCGGATTCTGATCCTTGTTGTGTATTTCCATTTATTGATATACAAAGAGGGGTGAGAACGAGCGAGTCACACCACTAAACAAACACGCATTTCAAAAGAAAATGGATGTTCCCAAAACAGAAGAAAACCATGTTGTGTCAAAACCAGTCACTTTACAGACTTCACCTACCAAACAAACAAGGGCAAATCAAAACACAAATGTCATTAGACTAGGAATGTACAAAGTTGTCACAACACAAGAATCACAAACAAACAAGACTAAGAGTACTTTATCTGCTACATGAATGAATGCTACATCTAGAGTTAGAAGACCAATGAGTAGAGATTCACATGTTGCGCACAGTGTCTTAGATAACTCTAAGAAAGCAATAAAGAATGTGGCAGTTTATGTTAGGAAAAAAAAGCAAACAGATAATACATCTACAAATGTTATTTCAAATAAGGAGAATGTAATTGATGTTGATGTTGCAAATGCTTCTAAAGCGAAAACTTTGTTATGTGTTTCTTGTATACAAAATGTGCTTATTCCTTGTCATGATAAATGTGTTGCAAAGCATAAGTTGAATGTGCGTTCGAATATTCATAGAACCTTCTCCACTGTGAAGCTTGCTGATTATCAGGTTTAAGTTGTCTTATCTCGTTTTGTCCGTTTGTAAAATATGTTGTTTAAAAAAATTCGAAAAACCAAAAATAATCTTCTTTTTCTTCGTATCATTTAATTCTTTCCTTATCCATCTTAATGTTTAATTCTTATGACGACATTCAATTATCGTTGAATTCGATTTACGCGATTAAAGAATGCTCGACTTGTGGAGTTTTGTACACTGCAGACTTTTGTTGTTCAAAAAAGGGTCTTGAAGACAAGATTCTTGTTCCTAAACCCCTTCGAAATTGTGCAAGGTGTGCAAGGTGTGGAACCCGGTGTTTGGTCTGTATTCGATCTAGGATTGTAGCTATTTTACTGAAAGAATTTAAGGAGATTGTTTACATATTGTGTTGAAACGAAATTTTTCAAAGACCTTCAAGATACTTCGAGTCATCCGATGACTCAAACACCAACGTAGTTATGCTTCCTCAAGAGAACATTGTGGCAATCAGCGACACAGGTGAAAATTCATCAAAAGTCCTCCAAACATTTGACCATTGTTGTTCACAAGTGCGGTGATTCGTAGTTGCGAATCTTCAGTCAACAATGCACTTGTAAGTTTTGAGGGAAAGGTGCCTCATTACGTTATAATTTGCCCTCCGAAAGTTCGTTTATTCTCTAATCCGGAACCATGCAAAAATCAAAAATATTGGTGAGCACCTACAAAAATGCATGGTTTGCACAACAATGTCTTCTTTCGTACATGCCACACTATGTGGGTGCAATGAATACGATGGGAGTTTGTATTTATTGTAAAGTTGGAATGGAACATTCCAAGCAATTTTTTCAACTCCGTACTCTTCTATCGATTTCCAAGTGTTGCAAACCATCCTCCACATTCCCAATAGTGCCATTACTCTTGTGAGTTATGTGGGAACGATTCCTCATTACGGTTCGATTGTCCACCTCAAAGTCCAGTTTGTCTACAATCAGGACCCATGTTCAATCATCCCAATTTAGATATTTTCACAACTTCTACGAGTTTTCAACAACAATATCTTTGTTGTGAAAACTTGTGGGGTCCTCAATTGAAACCTGCCATGTCAACCAATGAATGAAGACTATTATCATGCGCAAAATTCTTGCTATGATTTCAAATTCTTTGGTTTTGACCATGTTCAAAACCCCGCCAAGATACCGTCATAATCCAATCTTCCAAATTACCAAAATAAGCTTCTTAATTCCGAAATGAGATTCCTAATTATAGTAATAGCTAATGGACAAATGCAACCTTATATGATTTGGTTGGTTAAACTTATACAATAGAAGGAAGAAGAAAAGCGGAAATCGCGGAAGACAAGCGCTAAAGACTCGATATTGGAAGATTCCTATTTTGTCTACGAGATTGACGAAGACGTTAACCATTAGATACACACGTTTTACCATCGAGGAAACCCGATAAAATCTATAAGCTAGGGGGGCGGAGCTCTTGATACTATTCCAGCACACGGAACGGAGGAGTAATAATGTCTAATGTTAAAGGACCTTGTCCCATCAAAGTATGTCCGAGGGTGTTCCCAAAATGTGTGATGTGCCTCTTTGTGAAAATACCACCCCTCTTAATGCTCTCAATGAACATTCTGAGATTGTTGTCAATTCCAACGATGATAATTCTTCGAGTGATGACGATTCTACCTACGGTGAGGATATCGATTATGTCGATGCATCACCTCCCGATATTGAGATCGTCGCTTAGAGGTGGTAGAGATTACGTTGATACGGATGTTGGAAGGGAATAATGATATATTCTTTTACCAATCAAAGACGATATCCTCGTGAAAAATTATTGAATGTGAATCTCCTTATTGCTAAAGATAGATGCATTAAGAGATAATCCCACTATATCATTTTTTTTTATTTTTATTCGAAGGTGTGATTAAGTCTACCTATACATTTACATAATCTTTTCTTGGAGGAGTCTAACACTTTGATAATTATATTCCCGAATTGAAACTTTCAGCTTTAATCTAAAAGTGATAGTAGTGCAGTACCACTACTAATTATGAGTTAATCTCTCCGGATTATAAAGCTTTTCTACGTGTTAACGATATTTTAAAGTGAAGAGATAGTGGACTATACCACTACTCGTGTTGATTTTTCTCAATATGATTAGTTTATCTAGGATCTTTCAATGCATCAGTTTTTCCTCCTGTCGATAGGAGTGACCCTTATCATGAGGAGTTCGCCGATGAACTCGCTCACATAATGTCTCTCCCGAATCTTGAATGTTTCAAATTTAAGGTTGATCCCGATCCAGGAGATTTGACTTCTATTGACCCAGAGATTCGTAAGAATGTGTATAAGACTTATGTAGAATGTACCATTAGAGATGACCATCTTCTCTTCTTCGCTTATGTTGTATGGGATCTTTCTAGCTTTTCTTACGTATCTCGTTGTCCCTCCATACTCTTCTCACTCCACCAGGAATGAAGATACATTGTTGATCAGGCATCTCAATATATCATTATTTATGCAGATGTATCTCATCGGAATGGAACTTTCATGAAATTCATGTCTTATCCAAAACGCTTGAATGAAGTCCGATGATGACTTTTTCGTCCATTGCTTCCCCATGGACCAATAAATTAGGTGGACGGTCAAGCATAGGACCTTAAACAAGCGCTTCTTGGGTGGCCCCAGTTATCGTTGTATTGTGTATAAAATGAATAGTGTTTTTCTTGTTGTGTGAAGGCTCGCCTCCTTTCAATTCCCGTGTTTGTGTTTGTCGTGTTAATTTTCCAGGATTGCCCGATTGTGAAGACTCTCGTGCTTCTCCGTTTTGTCCTCTTCTTTCACAAAGAGTTTCACATAATCAGCTTCATTTTGGATCCAGTATCCAAATCTAATCACTAACTTTTTATCTTTTGGCACACTAATTAAACGGCCTTAGAGTTACGTAGGTGCCCCTTTCAAAAACATGAGGGACGATGTTAGTTTTAGTATGGGGGGATATTCGATTTGATTTTTGCCTGCAGACGTTGTTCTCATTGCTAATCCCCGTTTTTTCCACCAAATTTTTGCAAAATACCAAAAATGAAAAAATTTAAAATTTTTCAAAATTAAATAAGTGTTTTTGTCAAGTTTCGACTTTCTATGGGTAGAATAGAGAATAAATTTGACTCGCAATCGGGAGTGTTGAGCCCTAGCTAGTTCCTCAATTGTAGGTTAAGCTTTCACGAATTCTATCTGCTTCGAATTTTAATAAGGTGGAAAAACAGATGGATAGTGTTAAATATAAGTTTATGTGCTTGAGCAAGATTCTTCTAAAGCTTATCATGGAGTAACTGTGGCTTTATCTCAATTAGCTTTTTATACAACCTAATAATAGTGCTCATTTCAATTCAACAAGTCAATCGATGTTTTTAGAAAAAGCTTCAATTTGTAACTTGATCTTTAAGAAGGTTTTTTTTTCTTAGTAATTGAAAGTTATAATGCCTAAAGAAGCATGAATGGAAATATGAATGCAAAAATAGCAGATATTGAAATTACGCCTATTGAAGCAATGCATTTGATGATATGGAGCAGTAAAGATGTGTCGTGATATCCCACTCCGTCTAACATTGAGGCGGGCCGTTCAAGCTTTGAAATCTTTACTTCTAGGGGTTTGGTGTGTTGTGATATCTCACCAGGTAGCGAGGTTCTAGGGTGAGGGTTAAAAACATGACAACCTATCTTAGCCATAACAGGAAGAAGGTGTGATGTGATTTCCCTATACGCTAGCAACGGGTGGGTTTTCAACTAAAAAACACGGTGGTGGATTGATATCCATACTAGGGAGCGAGGCTAGGTAGGTGTTCAATCTAAGCTAGCATTCCTAGAATTAAGAATTATGATTATGATAATGAAGATGTTGCAAAAAGTCTACAGTTAATTTTCGTTCTTAAAATCAATGTTACAAAGTCCTAATAGTTGTTGGCTTTGAGTCTTGATTCATCTTGAATTCGATATTGGAAAAAAGTTGGATCATGGTTGATGTTGAAATGAGTACACATATTTAATCATTTATATCATTGTTGGGAGTTAAAAGTTCACAAGTCATAAGTATGAGTGCTTAACATTTAGACTTATATTGACAAATGATCTTGTTTAATTGCTTGGTTTGGATCTAGTGAAAAATCAGGGACGATGAATTTATCCGTCAAGACATCCGTAGATTATTCTATGGACGCTTCTCATTCTATGATCCCAGTGTTGATTAAATAAAGGAAGTCAAACAGGCAGTCAAGAAAAGAAAAAGGAAAATCCAAAAATATTAGGGATAGTTAGTGTACATATAAAAAAATTTGGTGAAAACGGGACTTGTCGAAGCTATTGATTCTTTAAGTTCTCCTTGACGAACACTTTGCTACTTTTCGAGGTAATTAGTCGAGGGGGTTCGAGATTCTTAGTTTTCTTGAGTGTTTACTTCATAACATTGCGTGAGGACACGGCAATACCTTAGTATGGGGGATTTTGGTATGTGCTTAATTACACATACCATTTTCCATTAAAAACGGACTTAAATGACTAAAAACGTACCAAAAATACATTGTATTTGTATGTTTTGCATTTGAATTGTGCAGGAACGGATATTCAAAAAGAAAGCCAAAAACGACCAAACCAAGCACGGGATGGAAAAGACAAAGTCAAATCGAAGCCAAAGTCAGTCAAAGTCAAAAAGTCAACCCCGAAAAAGTCTTAAGTCAAATGAAGAAAATACAACTTGAGGGACTAAAATTGCAAAGCCGGGCAAAGTTTGCAATGGAGTAATAAGAAGTGAGGGACCAAAACTGCCAACCTACCCAAACTCCACTTTTCCCGCCCAACAAAAACCCAGGTGCAACTTGGGCATGTCGTCCCATACCTCTACCCTGCAAAACCACTCAACACCCTAGATAAATCATTTCAACCACTCCTCTACCCTCCCCCCAGCTGTATAAGTGCCATGTTGGCAATCCCTCACCATTCCCAAGTATTTTCGATGGCTATGATTGACTCCAAAGATGCACAAAAGAAATGGAAGGCTGGGATTTGTTTTAGAATCACCTCACACAACAAGCACACTTGGTTTTTGTCTCTACAAAGTAACACAGAAGAAAGAAGAGAGAAAAGGCCAAGAAACCAAGACCTTAATTCGAGTTAGTATAAATAGGGCCATTGTAACCCAAGAAAAGGAGTTAGTTTTTAGTTTTTACTTAGTTGTTAGTTAAAATTCAGCTTATTTTATGCAATTTTATTTTTCCAAGCCTTGTAACTTTAATTTTCGTCTTAATGCAAATTTGGAGTTTTTAAGTTAATTCTTGATTCTCTGTATTTCCTCTGTTAAAAGCTTTGCTTAATATGTTTTAAGCCTTATAAAATCATATAAGTCATTTGTCTTAAACTCAAATACTAAGAATTTAAGTAAAGTCACTAAAAAGTCCACACTCAAATACACCACAGCTTATTTTATGGATGATAAGCCAGTTCTGGATGGGCTTATGGACTCTCACTAGCTTGTTTAATACAAGCTAGAGCTTGTAGATTCATTGTTTGACCCTGTTTTGAGCAAGGGTGTTGTAAGTCTCTCTTTTCTTGTTTTTCTTATTGACTATAGAACTGCTTATTAGTGCTTAGTTGTTACCCATATTTGCTTATTTGTGCTTTATCAGAATGATTAGTGCTTATCTTGCTTAGTTGTTAGTTTAAAAGTGATTTGTGCAACTTTCTTAGTAATACTGTGAGTTCATTTAATAAAACTGTTAGTTTTGAGTTAACACTGTTAGATAAATTTAGCTTATTTAAATGCTTATTCTTGATTGAAGTCTGCTTATAAGTGTCTTATTTTGTTATTGGAATATCTGTTTTTAATCAGTATGAAAAGAAAAATGATTTTTGAAAACTTTAAGGAGTGTTTAGAACAAGCAGTACTAACTCCAAGTTAGTACTGCTGGTTCATTTTCTTGGATTTTAAAGCTAGCAGTACTAACTTAAAGCCAGCAGTACTAACTCCAAGTTAGTACTGTTAGTTAAAACTGTTAGTACTGGTGGTTCATTTTAGCTTATCAGCTTATTATTTCTGCTTATTTAAGATTTCCTTAACTTTTTAGAGTAGATTAAACCATTTTCCTTTACTATCTTTAGGAGTAAGGTAAGCTAATTTAAAAAGCATAATTCCTCCCCCCTTCTCAAAGTATTTTCAATAGTGTAACAGTTTATTAGCTTTTTGCTTATTTGCTTATTTAGGTTGCTTATTTCTTTTCCTGAGTGCTTATAAGGGTTAGTTAAATATCTGTTATAGCTTAATTTGCTTATTTTTCTTGTTTCATTGAGTTCTTTTACAGCTAGCAGTACTAACTCTAACTAGCAGTACATAACTCCAAGTTAAGTATCAAAGGAAGTTAATACAGGTAAGTTTAATACTGTTAGTACTGTTGAGTTTTTCTTGCTTAAATTAGCTTAATTGCTTTTTGAATTCGCTTATTTAGAGTTTGTTTAGCTTATTTTTGAATTTGCTTATTTAGAGTTAGTTTAGCTTATTTGGTTTTTCTTATACTTATTTAAGCCTATTTGTGTCTTAGTTTAAAAGTTTTAAGTGTTTTTACCATTTCTAGCTTTTATTCTTGTTCCAGCTTATTTTCTTTGCTTCTTTTTGTGTGCATTTGCTTATTATTGTTAGTACCCAATCATTCCTTGTCATTTTCAAACATCTTCTGTCATTTCGTGTTTCGAATTTCCATTCAAGCCTCGTTGGGACATAACGACCCGGGAACACTCTATACTGCTTCCGGTTTTAATTGGTCTCGCGGATTCTGATCTTTTTTGTGTATTTATATTTATTGGTATCATAAAAGGGGTGAGAAGAAGCGAGTCAACCACTTGACAGATTTTAGAAAAGCTTATGAAATACTAATCTAATGCACCAAACTTAATAACCAGATATCAAATAGCTTAAATCTAACTTAACAATCATGATTAATCAACTAGATAAGCAATAATCCAAGATCTACTACTAATGCTAAATATTTTTGGTATTTTTAGAGGTTTTAAGACAAATTAATGAAAAAGAGTTCGTTACCTAATTATGGACTTAACCTGAAAAATAATATCCTAAGATCATATGTTAAAACCCGTCACTAAAATATTTCCAACACATTAACTCTCTTCCAACAAAATGTCTAAATCTTTTCATCATCTTGCGTTATTTGACCTTAGGCTGGTTAGGCCACGATGCCCTTAAAGTCTATATGCGATAGATAGACTCTTGTAACCATGACATCTTTTCTATTTGCTATTTGAACATAATTTCTTTCTAAAAAAGAACTGCTTAATTCCACAAAAGAAAAAGTATTCTTTTTACGAGGTATAACTATCAATTATTATGAAATCGACCATAGATCAATTCCCTTTTTTGGGAGCGTCTTGAATACATCCCTAATTTTGAGCTTCATGTTACTCCTACCAAGAAACATGTCAGGTACAGGGCACCCCGATTGGATTAAATGGGATGACCGTTTCTCATTTCAAATCTATAAAATCAAAATTTCGATCAAATCACACACCGCAGTATACTAGGTCTTCTAATTCGTTAAGAGGTTTATCTAAAAGATTCACAATTTAACTAGGAAGACGTTTCAAATACCACACATGCATTACCGGATATGTGAGTTTGATGTAGCCCATTTGATATCTTCGTATCTGAGAATCAACAAACTCGACTCCGCATTGTTTACAAAATTGCGGGTCTTCTTTTTCATCTCCGATTACTCGATAATTTCCACAAGAACAAATTCCAAAGAAAATGTATTTTTAAACTTTGCTTGTGCTTGCATTGTTCTAATGCACACACATAATTATATTCTTTTTATAAACGTATAGTATTTTACAAAAGATGTGTGTTGTATAAAAATGGTTAGGAAAATCATTTATATACTCATAAAATGTCAAAAACTATGCATACTATACATATCAACAAATAGTTTTTCGCACAAGCAAAATATATGACAATCTTGAAGTAAGAAATTAACTTGTCATCATTCATCAACCTCACCTTACAACTAGTCTTAGGATTAATGGAACACACTATAAAAATCTTTATTTGTTTTCTTTTAAAAAGAGTGTTCGTGAGGGTCAAGAAAGATTTCGAATATATATCGATTCATTATTCAAATTATGATTGATATTATTATCGAATCTAATTGACAAGTTTTCGAGTATGGACAAGAAATAGGATTCTTATTTGTCTAGCTTTAAGATTATATCAAAATGTAACAAGAGATATTATCTTAAACCTACATACTCAATCACACTCGATTGATATGAAAATAACGACATCCTTTTCCAAGACGATAAGAATATGCATCGAATCATAACTCACACTTGTGTAAATGATGTCATATTGAGTCTACTTGTCCAATAATTGCGTTCCAAATATTTGGCAAATATATGCATAAAATACACAATGAAGTAGGATTGACGACTTGAATATTTTATCCAAAATATTCAAGTAATTTACCTTGTAATGCATTTGGTAAAGTCGTCATTTTCGAAAAGCCAAACATCTTTTCCCCCCCTCCCCCCCCCCCCCACCCCCCCCCCCCCCTAACTATTGAAGCACAAATGCACAACATATGTAACTTTTCGCAAACAATTCAAAAGCACAACTCAAAACTCAAATTATCTTCTCATTAAAACTCTCTTACTTTACCAAATAAGCATGATATTTCTTCTTCACTAAATGAGAACCCTTTAACCATCTAAAGTTAGAACTAAGAATAATTGAACATATTCCATAACCACTTTTGTGCTTTCTTTCAATAGGTGATCGTAAGAGGATTTTGAATATGAAGATGATTATTATTCAAACGATAATCAATCTCAGCATTCAATCTAATTACA
Organism: Tanacetum coccineum; assembly: GCA_026074375.1. NCBI lineage: Eukaryota > Viridiplantae > Streptophyta > Magnoliopsida > Asterales > Asteraceae > Tanacetum > Tanacetum coccineum. The sequence continues at coordinate 23,219 of BQNB010049828.1, forward strand.
AAATTAGAATATGAACATGAAATCAAGACTAGGATTTATCTAGATCACGGAAATATCAATCAAATGACCATAGATATTTTTCCGTGTCTACATGTTTAACCATCCTCGGTTATTACATGAAATCACCAAGTCAATTGTAAGACAACAAGATTAGTCATCGAATTGCAATTCACACTTGCAATGAAGATGTCTCATTGAGTCTAAAGTGTTCAAATGTTGTGTTATTAGCTATGGTCAAATTATACATGCTAAACTTAACACACTCTAAGTAGGATTGACGATTTATGAATTTCCATCGGGAAACTCATAAGTACTCCAACTTGATAAGCAAGACTTAGATGTCATTTTTGAAAACTCAAACCGAGTACTCTTATAACTTATATAAGCTTCTCCTAATAACCTAATGTCAACCCCATCTCCCAAATAATAAGAAAATGATCCTTGCCTAAATTTGGCACCTCCCTAATCGATGGATCCTCCATCCTAAATTCATCTTCGGTTTAGGTAAATCCGCCCTATAGCATTAGATTTAAAACATCTTCCTCTTGTGAATCACTTGCTTAAAAATCAAACATACATGTAACTAACCTTTAGTAAATCATTATTATTTATACAAAGAAACATTCAAAAAGATCTATTAAGGTAAATAACCTTAATTGGATTTCTTTCATAAAAGACATGCAAAGGTGCATTCTTTGAACACTCTCATTATAGAGCATTACACATTGTCACTCTTAAGCATACTCCTATGTTCTAGGTGACTCATTCTCTTTTACACCTACAACAACTTGCTTGCTCTCTCATTTAACCTTAGAATTCCACACATCTTGATTAGGATTATGCGAACCAAAATTAAAGCATGTTAGTTGAGTCATGTTAGGCCCTCTATGAAAAGATAATACAAATTTTATCTTTGCTACACTTCATTAGGAAAATATAGGAATTATATTTTGTCTAACATGAGAATGACTACTGGAGAATCTATTGCACTAGAAATTCAATTTGACCTAACGGTTGAATTGCTTCCAAGAGTGAAGTTGGGTTCGTGGTATAACCCGTAAAAATGGTCGTGTTTAGCCTGAATTGAGCACCACTAGTGATAGTCTCATATTCATTCTCTAATTTGATTAAATGGCTCTTCCTAAATATGCCTAATGATAGTCTACATCGATAGACTTTGTATCTCATTAGGAGTGCACACTAAGCAAGTAGAAATTAGATTTCTCCTTAGTCAATCTAGACAACATGCACCTCACATATGTGCTTTGAAGCATCAAGATGATAACTTGCTCCCGTCTGATGCAATTATATGACTTCATGATTATTTTGATGCTCAACGATTAATTGCATATCTATTAAATGCATGTCTATTATAAAGGCGTTTGTCTTTTTCTAGCAATTTAGATAAAATATCTCTTAGTTTATCTAAATGACACATGCTCCTAAATGCTAAATGCTAACATGTTTTACATGATGATTACATTTAAAATTATCATGTTTTGTTTGCGTCATCTTACATGACTTACATGTTAATTGTGCACCTACACTATGTTAGGTTGATGTATGATAAATAAGGTTTAGATGTCATACAGTCTTACACATTAATCTTGTTGATTATTGTGTTGATGCATGCTTAGATAAACTTGCATGCTTATATCTATATGTCTTATACATCTATGTATATATTTTCTCACACTAGAATATCTTTCTTCGCGTCTGGGTCACTAATCTAAATTTTTTCAAAGAGGTCATAAATGTCATAAATCTTCTAGAGTCCTTCCTCTCACACATTTCTTTAATCACCATCTCCCTTTCTTCCAAATAATCCACTCTTTGTCACGGAAAAGTTAGATGCAAATCTAATACCCTTCCAAGTAGGTTTGACAACTTAAATATTTCATCCGAGATATTCAAGTATCTTTAACTTGCAATCACAAACGTTAAAGGTCATATCCGGAAATCCCTATTTAAGCCTTTTAACATCATTAGTTAAAACGCTCTCCTTTTCTTTTCGACAACTCCTTTTCTCTTCGATGAAAACATCTTTCTCTTCGACGAACACATTCTTTATCTTCAACGAAAACATTATATCCCTTCGACGAAACATTCTTTCTCTTCAACGAAAACACTCTTTCTCTTCGAAGAAAACATTCTTTCTCTTTGACGAAAACACTCTTTATCTTTCGATCACACCTCTTCTTTCTCACTCAACTACGCCTCTACAACCATAAAGATGGCTAATGTATTTCCTCTACTATTTTCGCTATCACCTTTAAGATAACCTTATACCTCGTCATGAGATTGTTTTATGAACATTCACAATACTCGAGAAGACCACCATCCGTCTTGATATTGTCAAGCTCGTCGCCCCCCCCCCCCCCCCGCCCCCCCCCCCCGGCCCATTATCTTCGTTTGTTTTCTTCTTTATTATTATTATTATTATTATTATTATTATTATTATTTATTATTATTATTCTTTTCGCGTATGGAAAAACATCACCAAAGAACGTCACCATTTCCTCAGAACAATGTCAAAAGGAAACATCCTCCATTCGAATAGGTTGGTCTAAAAGATAAACATCGTCGGACATTTTTCTTTCCCCTAACCGCGAATTATTAAATTCTCTTTGTGTAGGTCTAGGAATGATGGAACACATTCCGTAAATCTTTCTCTTCTTTTCTACTAGTCTCGATTCTAGGGTCTATTCTCTATTCCATGCGTCGTGGCAACTTAACTACTTCATCCGAAGTATTTAAGTATTTTTAATTAGCGAAATGAAAATTAAAATGTCACTCCTTTCACAAAATTCGTCAAGCCCTAAACTCATATCTGTTGCGGGTCCGGGGGCCCACGATCTATTTGCGGCCCACTGATATATCTGGGACCGCCGACAGCAGGCTTGAGATATCTGTCATTTCTTTTCAAATCATTAAACAAACACACCCTCTCTCTTTTCTGCTGCTAAGAGCTGACGTCTTTCCAACACCCAAACCTATGCCTAATATCTCTCTATAGATCAATGGGTCATCCTCACATCCTAACACTCAAAGCATCATTGCTTATGTAGTTGTAGGTCAAGTGAATTTCATAATGAAATGCGTTCATTTCAAATACATCCTTCCGATCGTCATTACTCACAAAATCTCTCACATCTTGGTCTCACTTCAGTTAAACCTCTTTTCTCATCTCGAATGGTCTTTTCACTTCTAAACGGTTCCTCTCTTTCTTAATAATCTTCTCACTTCGGATCTGTGTCTTCACTTCTAATAAGTCTTTTTATTTTAACGTTTTTGTCACTTCTAAACGTTTTGTGATAGAAACTCCAAAGATGCTTATGTCCTTCAGAAGAAACAATTTATCAATATTTTTCAAAAATCTTGACGTTTTTGATAATCACAAAATTTAAAATGCTAAAGCAGTTCAATGTAAAATTAAAACGTAAAACAAGTATAATAGTAGTAAAGTTTTCAATTCCGCAATAAAAATTTATTATTCACCTCTCAGGTAATTGAATAGACAATAAATGCTACTAATGTAAGTTTATGAATGATCAATAGGATAACTTTTTGTATTCAACGTCTACCACGTTTTATTAAAATCCTGTTACTTACCAACATTACACAAAACATTTTCACTACTATAAAGCACGCTAATGTTTTATTCAAAATAAATTTTTGAATTCAAATTTTTCCGGACTATAAACGACTAGAAAGTTCAGAAAATCTCTCTTACACAAAAGGTCAAAAAATAGGGAGCGCCCTGTTAGGGCCGCCCCCTTAAATACATAAGGGCGGCCCCCTTAATTTTAAAGGGACCGCCCACCTATTTAAGGGAACCGCCCATAGACTGACGCTCCTCCAGTTTGTCTATAAATACTGGACTATTCTCCACTATTTTCTTTACTTTGCACTATTCTTTTGTTCTAAAACAACCCACAAATCTCATTAAAATCAATTGATCATTATCAATAAAGCTTTGTTTCCAAGTGTCCAGCTAATTCCTCATGTGCAAGAGAAGGAATATTTTCATCATCAATATGAAAAAGGATTACACGTTTGTTGCGTTGTTGCAATCTTTATTGCATTCATCATCATAAATTGTAAAATTATTTGTTAAATCTTGTAAGTTGTGTGTTGTTAGATATTGTGTGATTGTATGGAAATGTATAGTTAGATTCTTGGTGGATCTTTCCTAGTAGTTTTGTGGATTATACGTAGTGCTTGGTTGAAGTAAAAGTGGATTGAAGGGGAAAACTTAATGGTGTGAAGAAGTTGTGTAGTCTTGTTCAAGTGTGAAGTCAAGTGTGGTAGTGAGTTGTGAAGTTTGTGGTAGATGAGTTCTAGCTAAGATTAGAACTCCACATCGAGTTTAGTTTGTCGAAAATCAAGATAGCGAAATTTATGTGAGGTTTTCTCCGCCATAAGGGAGTTGTTTGACATAGTGAAGGAAAACTCTCGAATTAGGTGTCGAGGTTGGGTAGGGCGAAGAGGTGCTACGTTACAAGACCACTTTAAATACCTCGCGTTGTGGTTTGATACGTTTTTACCCTTATCTCTTGTTATCATTTATTTTTTCATTATACTCCTATTGATTGTTTAGATAAGTATATTGTTCATATTGTGCAAGTGTTGAATTCACATAATAAGTCGAATCTAGAATTTTTATAAACACTTTAAAATCTTAAATTAAAAAGCGGTAAACTATTCAACCCCCTTTCTAGTTTTCCTCAATTGGTATAAGAGCCACGATAAACAATATTTTTAAAATAAATTATATTTTAAATTGAAATCGATGTATGGAATCAGAAAATATTTAGGAACGGGCAATCTATGCAAGACCACCTTATGTTGAAAGTAGATGGATTTATTAATTGGAAAAATGTATTCGAAACATATGTGAGTTCAAAAGATTAGATCTTTGACATGTTATCTATCGATGGTGATTTTCCTCCTATTCAATAATTCCCAAACTAAAAAGGATGAGTTGTGCCTTTAATAACAAAATGTTGATCTTAAAAAAAAACTTGCAAAAAATAATGAAGCTAAAATGGTAATTTATAATGTTTGCCACGTAAACGATATTAAAGAAGTTTTACAATGTTGTGTCAAAACGTAAAAAAAATTGGGATTACTTTATTTAATCACTCATCAAGGTAAAATCAAGTCAAAAGCTTAACAAAAATAGATCTTCTTGTCAACAATTAATGAACAATTTTACGATCCGGAAAGAGGAACTCAATAGATAATGCCTTTGCTAACTTTAACACTATTTTTACCTAGTCTAAAAGCACTTGACTGAAGGTTTTCTAGCAAGAATTATGTAGGAAGTTTCTTATGGTTACATCCAAAATGGGCGCAAAAGTCACGACGATTTGAAGAATCAAACGAATCTGACAATCTATCACTTAACGAACTCATTGGAAATTTGAAGGTTTATGAAGAAGTAATTAAGAAAGATTATGAAACCGTCAAAAGCAAAAGAGAAAAAAGTAGATATGTTGCCTTGAAAGCTAGAAAGGAATCTAGTGATGATGATAGCTCAACCTCCAATAGTGAAGATGAGAATTACGCCATGGGGAAGCAGACTTCAAGAAATTCTTCAAATGACCGAGGACGATTCGTTAAGACAACCACACAAAGAAAGAAAAATCATTCTAGAATAAAGACGACAAAATGGCAAAGGCGAAAAGAAATTGTTTCAGTTATGTGACTCAAATCATTTCATCGGAGAATGTCCGAAACAATCAAAATATCAAAATCAAAAGGCGTTTGTTGGAGGATCTTGGAGTGATAGCGACGAAGATGAAAAGGAGAAGAAAAAGGACGAAAAGTGTCTTATGGCTAAAGATTCTAATGAGGTACTTTTCGAAACCGAATACTTTAGTGATAACTAATCATCATTAGACGAAAATGACTTAGATAGTGAATATAGTAGACTATGCAAAATAGGACTAAAAGTCATGGCTAAAAATAAAACTCTAAAACAAGCAAAAATAAAATTAGAAAATGAAGCACTAGAATTAAAAGATAAATTATCTAGGTTAGAAAAAGGTAAGGAAGTAAATGAAGAATGCAAATTATGTCAAGACCTTAAGTTTGAAATGAGAAAGCGTAGAAAAGGAATTTAGGCTAAATCAATTTAATGATAGTAGTCACTCACTTAAGAAAATAATAAGTTCTCAAAAACCTTCCGGAGATAAATCTGGTTTAGGATTTAATTTTACCAAAGGGGTCACTAGCGAAACCAAACAAGTAAATTTTGTAAGAGCTCAAGAAGTCAAGTCGAATGAAAAGTTAATAGAATCAAACCCAAACTCAAAACCAAAATTTATACTTATAAACAATACTAAAATTCCTATTGCAAGTAACGTAAAGTGCGCAAGTTACTCGTAAACACATATCATCAATGCATACATGCATCTACATCTCTCGACGTCTCAAGTATACATCAAGACGGACATTGGTTTACATCCGACATAAATCACATAAAGAATGTACAAACAACATTAAACTTGTAGGATGATAAAAAAAATAAGTTTTTGCCTTAAACTTTATATTTTTATAAATATAACAAAATAAATTTTATTTTAAATTAATTAGACAAATTATTTTTTAATTATACAACCTTCCTCACAAAAAGACAAAAACATAAGCGTACTCTAGTAGCGGCCCCCAGATATATCTCGGACCGCCGGGACCGCCACTAGCTATCCGTTGGGAATTCTGTCTATAAATACTGCACTATTTCTGGCAGAAAAATAACCTTTTTGCATGAATTTTTTTAGTTCTTTCTCTCTCTAGATCTCACTAAATCTCTCCAAATCATTGATCATTTAACTTGTTTAATCTTGTTTAAATGTGATCCAATCTTCTATCATTTCCTTCTTCCCTCAAGTGAAAGAGAAGAACTTTCGTCATCGTCAAGATACGAAGTTATGTAGTCTAGTTAGTTCATTTGTAACATATGTTACATATAGATCGAGTCCATGTCTTACAATCTTTAGTAGTGTGTAGATCCGAATGGTGTGTATATTCGAAAGGGTTGCTTGTAGGTTGGTTAGTATTTTGAGCCTTAAAATACATTAGTGAAGTGGTAGATTTGTTCTAGCTAAGATTAGGACTCGACATCTAGCTTAGTGTCGAAAATAATGTAAGCAACTTGTATGGTTTTCTCCGTCAAGAAAGGAGCTTGTTGACTAGTGAAGTAACTCTCGAGTTGGGTACTCGGGGAGTGCAGTAGGGCGAAGAGGAGGTTTGTGACCGAACCACTATTAATCATCGTGTCTAGCGAAGTTACGCTTATATTTGCATTTACCGCTTTATATATTCATGATATAGATGATTGTATGACTAGTAGTGTATAATGTTGTGACTATATTTGTGTCATGAATATTGTGTTTATGGATATGTCATTGGATATGCTTTATTACCATATGTATAGTTATTGTAGAAGTAATATTAACACTCTTCATATGGTGTTACCATTGATCGGGTATTTGATACAAAAAATTTAAGGTTTTTAATTGGAAACGTATTCACCCCCCCCCCTATACGGTTTCCACAATTGGTATCAGGAGCCACGTCGCTCTAGTTTTCAAAACAAATAGTTTTTAAAATAGAGTACGATCCATGTATCAAATTACCCATGAAGGGGGATTAAATATGAAAAGTGTTTTGTTGTTTGATTCGTAATAATTTTGTTGTTTGATTCGTAATAATTTTGTTGTTAGATATACTTCGTATAATAGCTTGAAGGAAAATCTTCTAAAAAGAGTTTGGAATTGCCAATATATTGTATTTAGTCGTAAGAGTAGAAATGGCGTCAAAAACATGTTTTTTTATATGTTGAAACAACTTTTTAAAGTCATACATTCTACAGTTAAGTCACCAAATGATTTTTTTTACATAAAACGTGTTTTTGGGTCACTGGTGGCGGTCCCATAAATGTTAGGGCGGCCCCCATATATCTGGGGGCCGTCTGTCTGTTTTGCCAAAATTTGGCAAATTTCGAAAAATCATATAAAATCAACCGTAAGTCCATAGAAGTCGTACCACCCGCCATTTCAAATATAATTGAGTATACTTTATTTTAAAGGCACTTCTAAGACTTCATTATTAACTTAAATAAGTCAGAATTGCAAAATACTACATACTGGTCAAAAATTTAAGTTCTGTTTTAACGTAAAACTTGTATTTTACATTTTCCTTTGAGTCGAGCATTTCTAGTTGATGTATTTTTGAAAAATAGTGTATTTGTCCTTTCAAAATATTGATCTTAATTAATTCTTGAAACGGGGAGGAACTATTTTATTTTCAAATCAAATCAAGCTAAGTATACATCGTTATATCTAATACACAAAACAATGACGAATATCCTTATGTGTATGCTAGATGTAATAAAATGTCAAAAACTATGCATACTATACATATCAACAAATAGTTTTTCGCACAAGCAAAATATATGACAATCTTGAATAAGAAATTAACTTGTCATCATTCATCAACCTCACCTTACAACTAGTCTTAGGATTAATGGAATACACTATAAAAATCTTTATTTTTTTCTTTTAAAACCAGTGTTCGTAAGGGTCAAGAAAGATTTTGAATATATATCGATTCATTATTCAAATTATGATTGATATTATTATCGAATCTAATTGACAAGTTTTCGAGTATGGACAAGAAATAGGATTCTTATTTGTCTAGCTTTAAGATTATATCTAAATGTAACAAGTGATATTATCTTAAACCTACATACTTAATCACACTCGATTTATATGAAAATAACGACATCCTTTTCTAAGACGATAAGAATATGCATCAGATCATAACTCACACTTATGTAAATGATGTCATATTGAGTCTACTTGTCTAATAGTTGTGTTCCAAATATTTGCCAAATATATGCATAAAATACACAATGAAGTAGGATTGACGACTTGAATATTTTATCCAAAATATTCAAGAATTTTCCTTGCAATGCATTTGGTAAAGTCGTCATTTTCGAAAAGCCAAACATGAGCAAACATACAACATATGTAACTTTGCTTAAACAACTCAAAAGCACAACTTAAAACTCAAATTCTCTTCTCATCAAAACTTTCTCTTACTTTACCAAATAAGCATACTATTTCTTATTCACCATATGAGAACCCTTTAACCATCTAAGGTTAGGACTAGGAATAATTGAATATATTCCACAAACCATTTTTGTGTCTTCTTTCAATAAGTAATCGTAAGAGGATTTTAAATATGAAGATGATTATTATTCAAACGATAATCAATCTCATCATTCAATCTAATTACAAAATTAGAATACGAACATGAAATCGAGACTAGGATTTATCTAGATCACGAAAATATCAATCAAATGACCACAGATATTTTTCCATGTCTACATGTTTAACCATCCTCAGTTATTACATGAAATCATGAAGTCGATTGCAAGACAACAAGATTAAACATCAAATTGCAAATCACACTTGCAATGAAAATGTTTCATTGAGTCTAAAGTGTTCAAATGTTGTGTTATTAGCTATGGTCAAATTAAACATGCTAAACTTAACACACTCTAAGTGGGATTGACGACTTATGAATTTCCATCGAGAAACTTATAAGTACTCCAACTCGATAAGCAAGTCTTGGATGTCATTTCCAAAAACTCGAACCAAGAACCCTTATAACTTATATAAGCTTCTCCTAATAATCTAATTTCAACACCATCTCCCAAAAAGTGGGAAAATGATCCTTGCTTAAATTTAGCACTCTACGGATTTATGGATCCTTTGTCTTAGATTCATCTTTGGTTTAGGTAAATCCGCCCTATGGCATTAGATTTAAAACATCTTCTTCTTGTGAATCTATTACTCAAAAGTCTAACATACATGTAACTAACCTTTAATAAATCATCATTATTTCTACAAAGAAACATTCACAATATCCATTAAGGCAAGTAACCTTAATTGAATCTCTTGCTTAAAAGACATGCAAAGGTGCATTCTTTGAACACTCTCAACATAGTACATTACACATTGTCACCCTTAAGGAAACTCCTAGGTTCTAGATTATTCATTATCTCTTAAAATTACAACAACTTGCTTTCTCTCTCATTCAATTGTAGAATTCCACATATCTTGATTAGGATTATGTAAACCGGAATTAAAGCATGTTAGTTGAGTCATATTAGGCCCTGAGTGATAAGACAATAAAAGTTTTATCTTTGCTACACTTCATTAGGCAAATATAGGAATTCTATTTCGTCTAACATGAGAATGACTACTAGAGAATCTATTGCACTAGAAATTCAATTTGACCTAACGGTTGAATTGCTTCTAAGAGTGAAGTTGGGTTCGTGGTATAAGTATAACCTATAAAAATGGTCGTGTTTAACCTGAATTGTGCACCTCTAGTGATAGTCTCATATTCATTCTCTAATTTGACTAAATGACTCCTGCTAAAAATGCCTAATGATAGTCTACATTAATGGACTTTGTATCTTATTAGGAGTGCATACTAAGCAAGTAGAAATTATGTTTCTCCTTAGTCTATCTAGACTACTTGCATCTCAGTTATATGCTTTAAAGTTTCAAGATGATAACGTGCTTCCATGTAATGCAATTATATGCTTTCATGTTTATCTTAATGCTCAATGTTTATTTGCTTAGCTATTAAATGCATGTCTGTTGTAAAAGCTTTTGCCTTTTTCTAGCAATTTAGATAAAATATCTCTTAGTTTATCTATATAACACATGCTCCTAAGTGCTAAATGCAAAAATGTTTTACATGATTGCATTTAAAATTATCACGTTTTATATGCGTCATTTTACATGACTTACGTGTTTATTGTGCACCTATACTATGTTTGTTTAATGTATGGCAATTATTATTTAAATGTCATATAGTCTTACACATTAATCTTGTTGATTATTGTGTTGATGCATGCTTAGATAAACTTGCATGCTTATATCTTTATATCTTATGCATCTCGGTATATATTTTCTCACACTTGAATATTTTTTTCGCGTCCGTGTCACAAATCTAAAAATTCAAAAGAGTCACAAAATGGTATTAAATCTCTTAAAGTCTTGACTCACACACTCATTTGATCATCATCTCGCTTTCTTCCAAATCATCCACTCTTTCGTCAAGAAAAGGTTAGATATAAATCTAATGCTCCTCCAAGTAGGTTTGACAACTTAAATATTTCATCTGAAATATTCAAGTATCTTTAACTTGCCATCGCAAACATTAAAGGTCATATAAAAAAAAAATCCTATTTAAGCCTTTTAATAACATAAGTTAAAACGCTCTCTTTTTCTCTTCGACGAAAACATTCTTTTCTCTTCTACAAAAACATTCTTTCTCTTCGATGAAAAATTCTTTCTCTTCGATGAAACATTCTTTCTCTTCGACGAAACATTCTTTTTATTCGACAAAAACATTCCTTTCTCTTCGACGAAAATATTCTTTCTCTTCGACGAAAACACTCTTTCTCTTTCACAAAAACACTCTTTGTCTTTCGATCACACCTCTCCCTTCTCACTCAACCACGCCTCTACAACCATAGAGATGGATAATCTCTTTCCTCCACTATCTCCACTACCACCTTTAAGACAACCCAATACATCGTCGTGTGATTGTTCTATGAACATTCGCAATGCTTGAGAAGAGCTACATAACTTTGTGAGTATAGTTTATTGTACGTTAACCACCATCCGTCTTGACATTGTCAAGCTCGTCGCCTCCATCTTGGTTTCCTTTTTATTTAGTATTATTATTATTATTATTATTTTCGCGTACAAAACACACCAAAGATACGTCACCATTTCCTTCGAGACAATGTCCAAAAGGAAACATCTCCATCGAAAAGGTTGCGTCTGAAGATAACATCGCCGACATTCTTTCTTTACCCCTCAAGCATGAATCGTTAAATTATCTTCGTCAAGGTTTAGGAATGATGGAACACATTCCATAAATCGTTCTCTTCTTTTCTTCTAGTTTCGATTCTAGTCCGTGTTCCATTTCATGTCTTGACAACTTAATTACTCTGTCTGAAGTATTTTAAGCATTTTTAATTGGCAAAATGCAAATTAAAATGTCACTCCTCTAACAAAATTTGTCAAGTCCTTAACTCCTCTCCTGTTGGTGGTCCAGTGGCCCCCAGACCTATTCTTGCGGCCCCTAGATATATTTGGGATCGCCGACAGTAGCTTGTAATATAATTCAATTTTTTAACCCAACACTTCGTTCTATAAATCAATGGGTCATCCTCATATTCTAACACTCATAAGCATCATTTCTTATGTTGTTAATAGTCAAGTGAATTTCATAATAAAATGTGTCTCTTTCTCAAACACAATCCTCACAATCGTCATATTCACAAATCTCCTCGCATCTTGGTCCTCACTTTTGGTAAACCTATTTTCTCACCTCCAATGGTCTTTTCACTTCTAAACGGTTCTTCTCTTTCTTAATAGTCGTCTCCTTCTAATAGTCTTTTTACTTTCGACGTTTCTTCTCCCTTCTAAACGTTCTTTTTCACTTCTAATAAGTCTAATCTCCTCTAACGTTTCCTCTTACGTCTAAACATTTCTTCTCTTTTAATTGTCTTGTTACTATTAAAATTCCTCCTATATCTCTCCTAACTTAATTATTTCATCCGAAATATTTAAGTATTTTGCGAAATGCAAATGTCACTCATTCGCTAAACTTTCCACTTTCTAGAAAGTGAAGAACATAAAGAAGATATTCAATCTTCAAGTGTTATTGAGTCACCACATTGTTGAGTCTCTCATTATTCTTCCACCTTGAAAGAACCACCACCTTATTTCACATACCCACCTTTGTTCCTCAACACTGTTGATGCGTATTTTATTTTAATTATTTTTTATCAAGTTTTAAATTTATAAAACTCGATTAACCAGAAAAATGCACTAACGGGCAAGAACCCGATCGTGAGTAGTGTAGTTATGGTAAATCTGAGGTCGTTCCAAGAGCTAAAGAGCGGTCTAAATATGAGTTTAAATGGTTGTCACGTTTAAAAGATGTTTAAATAATTAAATTATAAGATAATAGATGAGAAGAATGAAATTAGTTTAATCAATCAAAGGAAATGGTGTAGTGGAAGGCTACTAAGAAGATGAACCCATTCAATTAAATATCCCGAGTTTAATTATCTCGATCTCAAGTGCAATATCTAATTATTGTGTTATTAGTGGTTTCTAAAGTCGACAGACCTTAATAAATATATTTAGACTGTCCTATAATTCCTGTGATTCTGAATCCCCTGAAAGTCACGAAGGTAGGGCAACCAGGTCATACTGATTAATCCTAACTATCCCAAGAACTTGTCTAATAACCTGTACAGATTATTAACCCTCTCTGAAATAGTTTATGTGCTTTTTAAGTAACAGGATTAGTTCTTCCACTAGGGATAGGGTTTAAACCTTCCCTAGTACCACTGTTAATCCCACGTTCAATTGGTAATCTAATAACAGGATTAACAGGATCTAAACCACCCGCAATACTACCAAAACACAGGGTTACACGATAATCAAAAGGATATCTAACGAAACAATAATCAAACAACAAGCTTAAATAAATAACTAAAGCATAATTAAATGGAATGAACAATAATTAAACAGAATAAATATCAAACATCAACTAATAAAGCCAAAATCAAATAAATCATCAAAAGTAATTATTTGAAATCAAACTGTAATAGTTAAAGAATCATGTATAAATCATGCTGAATCAATGCTCCTGATCTTCTAGTTGGATCCCGTGGCGAATCCCGAATCAAGCAGGCAGGCAGGCTACATGCCCTTTTCTTTCCCTTGTCCTTATGAGTCAGTTGAGGGAAAAGGGACCACCGAAAGTGAATTGATATTGAATTGTATAAATGAATTAAGTTTTCATTCGTCCCATGGTATACTAAACTAAAAGCGTTGAACTTTGGCAAATCAAGTCCCTCATAGTTGTTGTAATTTTACATTTGCTCCTTGAAACTTCAATGCATTTGTGAACCTTTGGTCCCTGTGATGAGTCATCTTTACGGCGTAACCTTATCGACATGGTTACGCCGTAATCCTCCTAATGTGGCTTTCCAACATTTAGTAGAAAAATATGTTACGGCGTAATTACTTCGACACGTTAGGCAGTAACCCTTAGTCAGCATCAATATCTTTTTAACAATAATATTTACGGCGTAACTCCTACGGGACGTTACGCCGTAATGCCTCGTCAGCACGAAATCTTCGTAATTAATACTTGCTTTTTACCTGATAACAACAAAATAACAGTAAAAGTATCAAATTCAAGTATTTAAGAAACATTTGCAAGTACTTTAAGGGGTAAATTAACACTAAAAAGTTTCAAATATTTGATGTTATCAAATATCCTCCCACTTGACTTCTGCTTGCTCTCAAGTAGAATTGTTGGAATAATTCATAAAAAGATTTCCCCAATTTAATTCGGAGAAATGAATTCATAAACGACTTATGCTAGAAAACATCAAAGCCGAACACCTCATGAAAATGGGATAAAAATTCACTCAACCCTCAACTAGTCTAAGTGTTCATTTTCAGGGTGATCGTTCAATTGCATAGTCATAGCATGTATTCTATCATAAGTGTCACACCCCTCTAAGGCGGAAACGCGAGGCGTAAACAAGAATGGATATCATCACAACACATGGTGTCTATATAAAGAATACTAAAATGAAAACTAAAGTAAAGCAAAGACACAAAGTGTCATAACAATACCCAAAACCTAATGGTGTCTTTATTAATGAGAAAGAGGTATCGTCAATAAATGACATGCAAAACATAATCCAAACAATTCATGCAAACGTATTTATTCAAACAGAAAGCATAAAGAAACTCCAAGCATCCTAAGTTCTCTTCTAGCCACTTCGCTCTATCTTAGCACCATTAAGCTCACATGAAAATGATGCTTAAAACGTCAACATAAAGTTGAGCGAGAATCATTGGTTTAGGACATACAACAATATAAAAAATAAACTTTCAATTAGCTGCTGCAATTACCAAAACAATTCATGACAACAATTAACAACAACGGGACGGAACATGCCTATGATCCACAATCATATCAACTACATATGTGCGCTACATGGTCTCATATTAGCTTACACAGTCTTACCAACGTCACACCTCATTTTGCATATTGGGATCCATAATACCAAACATATCATATCGCAACACAATGGGACGGAACGTGCCCACGATCCAATACACATAACTACAGCAAGCTTAAAAACATTTTAACACGACAACAATACAAGCATCATTCTCACCCCAAAATAACATGAGAAAAAGGAGCTATGAAACTCACATTTGCTTAGCTTTCCAAAAGATTCCAA
>BQNB010049829.1:7809-30513 GCA_026074375.1 Tanacetum coccineum
TAATTTTCATTTTGTTGGAGACTAGTTCTTGTAAATGTCGAGTGTGTTATGGTCTTTCTCGAATATCTTTTACTAATGTAATGTTGATTGGCTCGCTTTCAAGTTTCTTGAGGAGTTTTTCCTCGTTAACTTGATTTTTAATAATACGCTTTTTTACCTTACCCGCGAAAGTCACCACCTTGCGAAAAGGTGTTTCGCGAAGGGGTTTTAATTTCATGGCGCAATCCTGTCTAACGGGATTCGAGCTATTAGGAGAGGGAATGCCACTTTCAACTAGCGTATCTTATTTGAATTTTTAAACGGCTAAAGCATGAGCCAGGCGAAAAACTTTTCCTTCGAGGTTCTTTATTACTGAATCGTGTCTCTTGAGGTTTTTATTAGTATTCTCAATGAATTGATGCATCCATTTGTCAAGAATATTTTGTCTTATGCATGATTCCTCGAGATATTGTTCGAATGTCTCCTTAAGGTTGCTAGGAGGTTTGTTTTTTAGAGTGAACCATTGGTTGTCTTGTTTAGTCTCACTAGTCCTTATGCTTTTTACTTCTTCATGGCAGAATTCTTTATTTGATTTTGGGTGGATTTTACGAACATTTTTCCTAAGATCGCTCATATCACAATTTAGATTTTTGAGTTTATCAGTGATCGTGCTTAACGAGTTAGAGCCATTATTCAAAATTCTTCCATCGCCTTCCTTGTTATGCCATTTATGAGAATGGTTGACCATTTCCTGTATTGACTAAGGCTTTTACAGTAGTTAGTCAAGGGATCAGACCACGAGAATCTAGAATTCGACGGGTATGCAATCCGAGACCATTGTAAAAAGTGTTACCTTTTGGTAATCATTCAAATCATGAAATAGGCATTTAAAGAGCAGATCATTGTATCTTTCCTAAGCCTAGTATAAAGATTCTCATTCTTCTTGTCTAAAGTTGTGAATTTCTCCAAATTGATTAAAGGTTACGGAAGGTGGGCAGAATCTTCGGTTGAAGACTTGTTTTATTTCATCCCAGGTTTTTATTGTTCCTGATGACGTTCTACCTAGCCATCGTTTGTCTGTTCCTACAAGCGTTAGGGGAAAGACCCGTAGTATGATGTCATCTCTCGAAATTCCAAGCGTGTTGAACAAACTGGCGATCTCAAGAACCCTCCTTATATGCTCGATTGTGTCTTCATTTTCTTTTCCAGAGAAGGTGTTATCCTGTAATTCTCTTAGGAATTGACCCTTGATTTAAAATTCGTTAGGTCTTTTTTATCCCTCCTCTAGTGTTGTTACGGTCAAGAGTCAGATATTGTTCCAATGTGAGCGTTTCAATGTCAATTTCGCCCACTTCTTCTGATTCAGATTCGGATGATTTAGAATCATAGAAAGAATAGATGTTATGGACATAAATAGGTGTAGTATCTTTCCTGTTTTGAAATTGCCTTTCAGAATTGGTTCCGCTACTCCTAGTCATGAATAGAGAAAAAGACAAAGAAATGAGAAGAGAGATAAATTAAAACTAATTTTCAGCTCCCCGACAACAACGCCAAAAACTTGATGCGTATTAATTATTAAATTAAATTTGCAAGTTTTAAATTTGGAAAACTCGTCTACCGATGTCTAAACGCACTAACGGGTAGAGAACCCGGTCGTATGTAGTGCATGACTTGGTAAATCCAAGGTCGTCCTAAGAGCTAAGTTGTATTAGTTTCAATTTGAAATGTGTCACAGGTTTGAAAATGGTTTGAATTGATTTAAAATCTTAACATGGAAACAAATGCGAAAAGTAAATAAATAGAGAGCGTTAGGAGAAAGATACCTAACTAGTTATTTAATAATAATGCTCTATAAGTTTCCTGGTGCATGTCTAGATATCGTTTTAAATAGTGGTTTTAATTATAACAAACCCGAATTGGCATTTGAGATTATGTTCCTATACGTTTTTGCTTGATCCAATTATTTAATAGTCTCGAAGGCTAGGGGAATCTAAGTTGGTGATTATTAAACCCAGCTATCTAAGATCTGTCTATAACCTGATGGAATATAAAACCCTCCTCTGAAAGAGTTCCTGAGCTTTTTAAGTATTTAATGTGATAAAGGCAGCAATTTGGTAAATTCCTATACTAGGGATAGATGCCAACTTATCCTAGTACCCTGCTGATCTTAAGTTTAACATGTCAGCCTAATAAGAATAAAAACAGGATCTAAACTGCCCTTAATACTACCAAAACTCAACGATCAATGACAAACAATAAGGATATCTAATTCATATAAGAAACAATCATAACATCATTAAATTCATAACTAGGTCAGGACTAGAAGTGCTTAGCCACTCATAGCAACAGCAAAGTAAGAGATAACGAAAGAGATCTTGGATTGAACCATCATAATTCTTACAAGATGTGTTTATGAATGATTAATATAAAAAGTAAGATAAGTGACTTCTCCCTTGGACTACTGGTGGAATTCTTCGACTTTTAGAAGCTTGTATAGCTCCTTGTACTGATGGTGGAAGGGTTTGATTGTCGAATGTACAAAAATGAGGGCTTATTTATAAGTTTAGTATTTGTGACAATAGTATTGATCTGTAATTGATTACAATACAATGATGACGTGGGCTTCCATAATCCATGCTTCAAATGGGTTACGGCGTAACTATAACGTCCTAGTTACACCGGTCTATGACTAGGATGAGTCATCCTTCTTCAACGTGGCAGGTTATGGCGTAATTGTGACGCAGCAAGTTAGCTGGTATCTATGGAAGTGTTGATAGTTTCTTCTTTAATTCGGTTACGGCGTAACTCCTGCGGGGTAGTTACACCGTAACTGACCTTGATATTCTTCTTCTTAGTTGTTTTCCACGTCTTTTGTAAATGAAATATGAAGTGATTAAGTATCATTTTCAGGCATTTAAACAATATCTACAAGCATTTTGATAGAGATTTTGATACTAAAAAGTATTAACTATTTTGTTAATCAATAATGCAATTAACCTTAGGGTGGGAAAATTTGCCACGTCTGGTGAGAGGTGGTATTTGATTTGGTCAAGTTGCCTACCTATCTTCATCTAAAATATCCGGACTTTACGGTTTGATGGGTGGTCGGGGGGTTTCTTTATACTCAAATTTATATTAGGTTGGAAAATTGGGTAGGGGTTATGGTTGAGGCTCTGATTCATCAAAACTAGGAACTTTCATAGAACTAAGAGAAAGGTTATGATTACCTAAATCCTATAGTTGTGTTTGGTCCAAAGGTTCTACTTCTATCAGGATTCCTAAAGTCTCTTCTACTTCTTTCGGGTAAGTCAGGGCGGTGTGTATACCTCAAATCATGGTAGGATTGTGGTGGTACTTTGTGAGCGTTAGATTATTCGCCTTTTCCTCTCTATCATATTAGATCATCTATATGATTATATGTGTTTTAGATCTAATCCAAAATGATCCTAAGTATCTCAACCTTTATAGGCCATCTTAAATTTGTGGTTTCGGGATTCATAGATCTTTCTCACTTATTGATTTTCTTCTTTTGTTGCCTAAAGGATTCTCGGGTGGTTCTTGAGATCAAGTTCATGTTCTTTAAAAACTTAGGCCGTTTTGGTCAATGTGTTAAATGTTGATAAATCTCCTCGGTATCTCCCGGGTAGTGATGTGAGCGGATTCCTATCTTTATCAGCTTATCGGTTTATTGGACGCGGAGTTTCTCATTGGTTTGGTATATGTAGTCTCATTTCTTAAGGGAATTATTAAGGCTTACATGATTTATAGGGTCCACTAGGTGATCTAACTGGATAAACGGGTCGGTTTTTAAGGTTTCGGCCAACCATGTTAATCTTTCCAATATATGAAAACTATATCTCTTTGTTTTTAGTAAATTGAAAAGATAGTCAATGAAATTATGAACAAAAACACAAAGAAAAGATACACTACGAGAAAGCTACTTAATCAAGAAAATTAAAATCCCACTTGATGATAATCTAGTGAGTAGACCTAAGTTAGATAGAAACTGAAACCTAGATTATTCCCCGACAGCGGCGCCGAAAACTTGATGCGACGGATTGCAACATCAAAGATTTACAGTACTCATAGGGAGAGTACCTAATTGTTTTAGTGTAGTATAGGCAAAAATCGAGAAATTGATCGTCTTCAGTAATAGTGAGGAAGTTTTGAATGCATGTCTCTAAGAGTCTAAAGTTTAGAAAGATATTTTTTGAGTTTTATATATTTTTATGAAAGCAAATAAAATCTCGAGTTTTGAAAGGTGTTTTTAACTAAACTAAACTACTCCTAATTATGCAGAAATATGAAATTGGTGGGGACTCGTATAGGTAAAAAACGTGCTCCCTTAGTCATGCACTACTCGCTAGTCACTCTATCTAATTTATTACGTTGTCACACCCTTATTAGTGTAATGTGAAGTATTCCCTAATTCAATTGCGAGTTGATCAGAAACGCATCTACATGGTAACCTAGACAAGTAGTTACTTGTTAAACACTATTCTCATCTAATATTACACCATACGCATTAAATAATTATCTAATTATCTTACCAAACGCGAGGTTTCACTTAATTAGTCATGTTTCACTACACGTCTAAATATGTTATGAAATATAGCTAGTTTTCTAATGCCTAACGAGCACACTACTAACAAGAAAAATAGATCAAATATTATAATTAGTTTTTATGCAATCATATACAAACACAATTAATTTTAACCTAACATGTTGTTAAGAAGAGAAGAAAAACAAATAATCAAAGAATATAAAGTCATTATTGAATGATTAGTGAATGAATTACTTAACTTCAATGAAACATGTGAGTATATGATTAGTGAAGGGCATAAAAAACCCTAAAATTCAACTATGGTATCAGCTCTAAGACTCTTTAAGTTTCCACACACGGAATAATGAAAATAATGAGTTTGTATATATAGGGATATGGTCGTGACGAGTCAGATTATGGGCGTGACGTCGTCAGCCCGTCGACTTCATATTTGGGTTTTCTTCCGCCACCTTACTTTGATGCCGTCACAATAAGTTGTGGCACCGTCACCTTGAAATCATGACACTGTCACAAGCAATTCTTGACACCATCTCCACAAACTGAGTTGTCATAAAACACGTCCAAAATAACACTTTCTAGGCACTTTTGGTGAAGGCGTCACGAAGGTGGTTACGAAGCTGAAAAGTTGTAATTTGCCTGGTTTCTCCTCTAAATCGAGCCTAAGTCACGTGTATTTCATCCAAATGCTTTCCAAATGCTAAAAACACAAAAAGAAAGGATTACGTACAATATTTAAAGATATTTACATGATTTCAAGGGTTAAATGACCCCGAAAAATATATAAAATGACTCTTCATCACTAATCAGTTAAAACTCTCTCATATTTTGAATGTACGCCCCATACATTAAGATTGTTTGCACTAAACATGAGTTCTTGTTGTTGTCTTTATGCTATTATACATTTGACAAAAGAGCCGCAATATACAAGCCTCATTAAAACAAGTAATGTTCATTAAAAAAACTCCCTTTCATTTGGTCCGTTTGTTCCGTTATAGTTGAGAATTATTTGAAAATGGTATTGATTTACAAGATGAAACATATTTGGTTTTGTTATAAAGCTTTTAATTTTGAGAAAAGCAAAATCTAATACAAAATAAAGAAAAAAAAAACAATTAAACAAGAGTAAAAACTTTCATAAATCCAAGAGCTTCTCAATAAATTTAAACATATCTTTTCTTATACAACCAATATTTTTCAAACTTGGTTTTAGGGTGCGTTTGATACATGCATATAGGAATAATGAAATGACAATGATATCCATTAAAGGTATTTGGTTGATAACTATAAAAATCAAGATATTAATGCATGCTAGAGAAAAGTTCTATATAGAACACTATCAAATTAAAAAACAATTCATTTCATCATAACCATCTATTTTATTTTCATCTAATGGTTTAGATTAATTCATATTTTAATTTAATTAAAAAACCCACTTTCAACCTATTTTTCTAAAATTAAATATCTCATAACCCGTTAATCGTTACGCAAAACGAAACATGCCATCGCGACGAGAATTAAATCATCTTTTTATAGAGGGGCAGGCAGGTTTAGTTACTTTCGACGAATTTTGTTCGATTTTTTTTTTTCATACAGTCTGAAAAAATACATGTGATTTAGAATCCCAGGTGATTGTGATACAAAATCAAATTGTGATTGTGATACAAATCACATGTGATTTTTTCAGAAGTGACTGAAAAAAATCGAAACAATTGTTCGTCAAAAGTATATCGAAGTGCCCGGCTACTGAAAGACAAAAAAATATTCGTCGCGATGGTGTATTTTTTAGTTTGACGGTAAATTAATTATACCATCGCGAAGGAATTAAATTTTCTTTCTTAATAGGAGGAAATTTTATATACTTTCGACGAACTTTTTTTAAATTTCCGCCCAGAAAAAATCACACGTGATTCGAAAAATCACATGTGATTTATTACATTAAAAATCACACGTAAATTTGTAAATTCACATGCGATTTATGAATTTATGAAAACACTTAAGTGAATTGTTGAAATACATGTGTTTATGAAATTAGCACGGTGATTTTTAAAAACACAAATAACAAGTGATTTTACAAATACGTGGTAAATTTTTTTGCGAAAAATTTTAACATAAAAGTCGTCAAAAGTTATGAAATTGATTTTTTTTAGTTACGTCTGAAAAAAATAACAGTGATTTGTATCACAAATCAATGTGATTTATGAATCACATGTGATTGGATACAAAATCACTTGTGGTTTTTTCAGGACGTGACTGAAAAAAAAATTAGAAAAAACGTTCGTCTGTAGCAATAAAGTGCCCTCTATAGAAAGAGATTTAATTCTCGTCGCGATGGTGTATTTTTTGTCGTTTGAAGATTTATTACTTTAAAAATTATAAGTGATTTTGTGAAATCACATGTGATTTATGAAATAGCACGTGATTTTTAAAAACAACAAATAACAAGTGATTTTACAAATCACGTGTAATTTTTTTTGCGAAAATTTTAACACTAAAAAGTCGTCAAAAGTATATGAAATTGATTTTTTTTTTTAGTTAGTTCTGAAAATTTTCACTGTGATTTGTATCACAATCACATGTGTTTTAAGGAAATATCATTTCGTGCAGAAAAGCAAAAAGTACATGCAAAAAGGATTTCCTACTCTTTTTGGTACTTGTCATCAAAGGGGTAAGGACAGTCAGAGAAAGCGTTAAGGGACGCGACCAATAGTTCGAGACTTTCCGAAGTTTCCTAAGGACTTGCCGGGTCTTCTCCGACTCGACAGTGGAGTTTCAAATTGATTTGGTACCTGTTGTGCCCTGTTGCACGGGCACACTTATCGATTGGCTTCCGAGATGAAAGAGTTAACTTGAGAAACTGAAAGAACAGTCCGTAAAGTTTCTAAGGGACCCAGTTCTCACCTTGGGGAGCTACTGGTTTGTTTGTCAGGAAAAAGTACGGAATCATGGAAGTGCATTGATTACCGGGAATGATAAACTAACGGTGAAGAAGTTATCCTTTCTCCAAGATGATGATTTATTTGATCAGCTTTAAGGGTCGGTTGTCTACTCGAAAATAATCTAGGTCGGTTATCATCAATGAGGGTTCGAGAAGAAGAATTCCGAAGAACTGCCTTCAAGACTCGATATGGACATTACGAATTCCAGTGATGCCGTTTTGGTTGAAAGCACATGCTGTGTTTATGGACTCAAGAACCGATTGTGTGCAAACCATATTTGGACAAATTCGTAATTGTCTGTATTGATGATATTTTGATCTTTTTTAAGAACAAGCAAGAGTTACGATTAGCATCTGAAGATATTTGGAGCTATGTTGGAGAAGAGGAGTAGTATGCCAAAATTTCCAAATGTGAAATTTGGATCCCCAAAGTACAGTACCTCGATCACGTGATACGATAGTGAAGGAATTCATGTAGATCTAAGCCCAAGATTGGAAGCAAAAGATTGGGACATCTCATAGTCACCAACGGAGAATCGTCAATTTTTAGGTCTTGTGGGTATATCAGAAGATTCTTTGAAGGGTTTTCAAAGATCGCCAAACAATGTCTAAGGCTTACTAAAAGACGGTAAGTTTGAGGGGGCGATAAGCAAGAAGCAGCTTTCAACTGTTGAAGCAAAATGTTGTGGCAGTGCACAATCCTTGCATTTCAGAGGAAGCAAAGATTTATCGCATACTGCGACGCTTCAAAGCAGGGTTTGGTGTGCTATATGATGCAGTAGAGAAAAAGTGATTTCTTATGCATACGCCAGTTGACGATTCATGAGTTAGATTTACGATCATGATTTAGGAAATTGGTACTGTGGTAATTTGTTCGCCTCTAAGATCTGGAGGACTTTATTTATATGGAACTAAGTGTACGGTGTTCACGATCACTAGAGTTTGAAACATTCTTAGTTCCAAAAAAGAAGTGTAACATGACGGCAACGCCGATTGTTAAGTTGCTAAGTGATTACGGATTACGATATTGTTATCACCGGGAGAAAGCAAATGTCTGTTGCTCGCTGCTGTGAGCAGGAAAAGATGACGAACCACGTTGAAGAGTTCGAGCTTTGGTTATGATATTAGCTTAGATCTTCAAATAGATCTTAAATGCGAGATGAAGCGCGAAAATAGAGACATCAAGAAAGCAGATGGTTGGGGAAGTAGATGAAAACGCAAATTTCTAGTATATCAATTAGAGAACAAAAGTTGGAACCTCGTTGCGGATGGACCTATGCCTCAAATGGCAGAAGGTGGCTTACATGTTTATGGAGATTTCGGACTGACATCATGCACGAGGTCCAAAATCAAAGTACTTAATCATCCGGGTTATGACAAAAATGTACAAGACATGACGAAAGCTATATTGGTGGACAACATTGAACGCCGACATAGCCAACTTAGTTTGCAATGTGCTTGACCTGTGCTAGGTCCAGGGGAACATCAAAGGCCATCAGGATTGTGGTACAATAAATACCCGAATGGATAGTGGGAAACATCACCATGGATTTTGTCAAAGATTCTAAGAACGTCTCAAGGCTTATGACACAATTCTGTAGAGATCGTTGACAGACTCAATAAGTCTGCGATCTTAACAACGATGAGAGAGACGATTCTTTGGAAACTCGCAAGAATGTACAGAAGGAGGTGGTCACGAGACATGGAATCTTGTCTCAATCATTGTGATCGGACAAGATTGCATCATATCTTCTGGAGGTCACTTCAGAATGATTTGGAGTATAATTTGGATATGAGTACCGCGTACATCCACAAATAGACGGGCAAAGCGGACGAGGACATTCATAATCTCGAGATATGACTGCGTGCTTGTGCAACCGACTTGGAATTCCATTGGTTTACGCTTCAAGTCAGCGTAACTTTTCTGTCGATCACGTGCGGCTTGCATCCTTTGCTTGATCTGGACGATTTTCTCAGTGGTCTCTTGAATTAGTTCTGGACCGAGGATTTGAGCTTCTCCAACTTCAGTCCAACAAACAGGTGAACGACACTTTCGACCATAAAGTGCTTCGAATGGTGCGGCCTTGATGCTAGCGTGATAGCTATTGTTATATGAGAACTCGACTAATGGCAAATGGTTAACCCAACCCTTTCCAAAGTCGATCGCACAAGCACGCAACATATCCTCGAGAGTTTGAATGGTCCTCTCGCTTTGCCCGTCTATTTGTGGATGGTACGCAGTACTCATATCCAAATTTGTACCCAAAGCGTTCTGAAGTGACCTCCAGAAATTTGATGCGAATCTCGGGTCACGATCACAAATGATAGAGGCTGGGATTCCATGCCTCGCGACAACCTCCTTTAGGTACATTCTTGCAAGTTTGTCCAAAGGATCAGTCTCTCTCATTGGTGTGAAGATCGCAGACTTAGTGAGTCGGTCAACGATCACCCAAATTGTGTCATAGCCTTGAGACGTCTTAGGAAGCTTCGTGACAAAATCCATAGTGATGTTGTCCCACTTCCATTCGGGTATCTTGGGTTGTACCAACAATCCTGATGGCCTTTGATGTTCGGCCTTGACCTTAGCACAGGTCAAACACTTGCTAACATAAGTGGCTATGTCGGCTTTCATGTTGGGCCACCAATATAGCTTCTTCATGTCTTGGTACATTTTGTCGGAACCCGGATGAATAGAGTATTTTGATTTGTGGGATTCGTGCATGATCACAGTCCGCAAATCGCCATAACAAGGTAACCAGCTCCTGCCATTGAGGCACAGGGTTCCATCCGCACGTGGTTCCAACTTTTGTTCTCTAATTGCTTTTGGAAATTTAGCATTTTCAATCAACATTCCCCCAACGTCTTCACTCTTAATGTTCTCTGGTTTTCGCGCTTCAGTCTGAGCATTTAAGATCTGTTTGGGAAGATCCAAGCTAATAGTCATGACCAAGGCTCGAACTCTTAATGGTGGTTCTCGTTCTTTCCTGCTCAAAGCATCAGCAACGACATTTGCTTTCCCCGGGTGATAACGAATATCGCAATCGTAATCACTTAGCAACTCTAACCATCGGCGTTGCCTCATGTTCAACTCTTTTTGATCTAAAATGTGTTGCAAACTCTTGTGATCGGTGAACACCGTACACTTAGTTCCATATAAATAATGTCTCCAGATCTTGAGAGCGAACACCACTGCTCCAAGTTCCAAATCATGAGTTGTATAGTTCTTCTCATGAATTTTTAACTGGCGTGATGCATAAGAAATCACCTTTTCTCTTTGCATCAACACAGCGCCCAAACCTTTCTTTGAAGCGTCACAGTATGCGATGAAATCTTTGCTTCCTTCAGGTAATGCAAGGATTGGTGCACTGCATAACTTTTGCTTTAACAGTTGAAAAGCTGCTTCTTGTTTATCGCCCCACTCAAACTTGACCTTCTTTTGAGTAAGCTTAGTCATTGGTTTGGCGATCTTTGAAAACCCTTTAATGAATCTTCGGTAATACCCAGCAAGACCTAAAAATTGACGAATCTCCGTTGGTGACTTAGGAGATGTCCAATCTTTAATGGATTCAATCTTGGCTGGATCCACATGAATTCCTTCACTATCGATCACGTGACCGAGGAACTGTACTTTGGGAATCCAAAATTCACATTTGGAAAACTTGGCATACAACTCCTCCTTCTTAAGCAATTCTAAGATTTGCTTAAGGTGTTCTTCATGTTCTTCCTTGTTCTTCGAATATATCAGAATATCGTCAATAAAGACAATCACGAATTTATCTAGATATGGTTTGCATACCCGATTCATAAGGTCCTGACCTTAGGTCGATTTTCGAGTAGACACTCGACCCTTGGAGCTGATCAAATAAATCATCAATTCTTGGGAGCGGATAACGGTTCTTCACCGTTAGTTTATTCAATTCCCGGTAATCAATGCACATCCGGAATGACCCGTCTTTCTTCTTGACAAACAAGACTGGAGCTCCCCAAGGTGAGGAACTAGGTCTTATAAAGCCTTTGTCAGATAGCTCTTTCAGTTGCTCCGATAACTCTTTCATTTCGGAAGGCGCCAATCGATAAGGCGCCCGAGCTACAGGTGCAGCACCAGGTACCAAATCAATTTGGAACTCCACTTGTCGAGTCGGAGGAAGACCCGGCAAGTCTTCAGGAAATACTTCAGGAAAGTCTTGAACTATTGGTACGTCCTCCAGTCGCTTCTTCTCCGACTTGTCTTCAACCTCTTTTGTAGTAACATGTGCCAGAAAGATAGGAAACCCTTTTTCCATGTACTTTTGCGTTTTAGTGCACGAAATGATGTTTAATCGTGTCACATTTCCCTGGGTACTTCCATCACCGTGTATGATTAAGGTTTTATTTCTCCAGGGGATGCGAACAATCTTCTCGGCACACACAATGACCGCTTGGTACTTCGCCAACCAATCCATACCGATTATAGCATCAAAACTACCAAGTTCTACAGGCATTAAGTTTATGTTGAATTGGTGGTTTAGGAAGTTTAATGTGCAACCCTTAAGTATAGTGTTTAACCCAATTATCCTCCCGTCAGCTAGTTCGACATCATAATAGTGATCTAGGGTAGATGGCGTGATGTCAATTTGGGAGCTAAATGCAGTGGAAACAAAACTCCTATCGGCACCAGTATCAAATAATATAGAAGAATAGCGGTTGTTGAGAAGGAACGTACCCGTCACAACATTGGAGTCTTGGGTAATGATGTTTTCGACTTTGCTATAGCACTGTAAATGTTCATCAGAAGCATGGTTATTCAAAAGAGAGTCGAAGATCTTCAAATAGGAGTTAAAAGTTATCAGAAGAAGATCAACATCACCAAGCCAGAAACTACCAGACCTGACATTAAGAAAAGGGACCCATACACTCCACATACAGACCCTCAAGGATTCATTTATGTTGACAACCAAGGGAGAAACAGGTTAATGCGCTCAAATGAACTCTACAAGTTTACTGATGGCACATTAACAAGGCTTCAAACTTTGCTTGATGACATCACAAAGAATATCCAAATGGGTTACCTGCCACAGAGAAGAAGGAGTTCCTTAAAAAAGAAAAGAGCTTATATCATGATCAAGGCTCTTGACAAGCAGCTGAAGGAGAGAAGGATGATGAGGAGCTTGGAAAAGTTTGTCGGTAGGAGACCCTACGGAACTGACCTCCGGCTACTTCAATGAATAATATGACTTCGTCATATTGTGTTCATCACTATAAGGTCATTTCGTGTATTATAAACTTGTGAATATGTATATATGTACTGTAGACTTAATGGTGATAATAATATTATAAAAAAATATTTAAAATTACTTCGAAAAATCTGAAAAATTCTACAAAAAATACTAGGACACTATGACCAATCTTCAAAAAATAAAAACACACAAAGTTTGCTTAAAGAAAATAGGCCCGAATAAGCTGTGTCCAAGCTTATTAGGTTTAAAAGCCAACCCACCCTTAAATAATAAGTCCCCTTGAGTCTTTAACGAAAAAGACCCAAGGGCGCAGTGGTACGTGATGTTATAAAAGGGGACATGTATCGATGGTCAGGGTTCGAGTCTTTGCCTCACGGACCACTTGTTCTTTCCCTTTTTTTTCGAAAACTCAAAGAAGCAAAGTTGTTAAGCTCGTGGGGCTTAACAACTTTGTCTTCTACAACTTTTTCTGAAAAGCCCTGGATAAGCTTAAAAATAAGCTTGAATGTGGCAGAATGGCTTAAAATGGCTTAAGGGCTAAAAAAACTAAGTCTTTGGACACTTGTGGGCGAATAAGCTAAGTTAAGGGCTAAATAAGCTAAAGTGAGCTAAACTAATCTAAATAAGCTTAAAAAGGCTTAAAGCTTAAGGCTAAATAAGCTGTGAAGAGCTTATGCTTGACAGGAAAGCTAAACAAAGCTTAAAGGCAAAAAGGCTTAACTTGTGTGGAGAAATAAGCTAGGAAAGAGGCTCAATAAGCTAAACAACAGTTATACTAATCTAAAAAGGCTATTCAGAGCTAAAATAAGCTAAAAAAATAAGCAATCCCTAAATCTAAGTCATTCAAAAACAGCCAAAAGACAAGTTTGTGCTTAAAAATAAGCCAACAAATGAGCTGCTTAAAAGCTAAAATTTTGAGGGCTTATACAAGAGGTTATAAGCTCTTAAAATAAGCAAAGAGATTGGGCTTAAGAACACTAAAAGCTTAAGAACTAGAAGCTTAAAATCTCCCCTTTGCACCAGGGGAGATTAAAGCTTAAAACTAGGGGCTTATTTGACAGCTTGTTAAAAGCTGTCAAATAAGCTCAAATTAAAAAGATAAGCTAAAACAGATTTAGTACCCTAGCTTTTGGAGTTGTGCACCAATTTTTGACTTTTAAAAACCATTTTAACTAGCTGAATTTGTTGAATGAAAAAGACCTTATGAATCTTTTAAAACTGCTATAAGCAAACTTAGTGGATTTGACTCACCAAAGTCAAAAGACCAAAGGTATTTGACAGCATGTTTAACACACACAAAACTCACACTTTTTGACACTTAAACTTAAACTCACAAGTGCTTAACTAAATAAGCACTTGTGATGTTTATAAAATTCCACAGTTTAAAGAATGGTATAGAAAACCTTTGAAATTCAATTTTGAAGCTTTAAAACTTTTGAAAACAGTTCAAACAAGCTTAATATTCTAAACTAAATCTAATTTGATGACCTCAACCCAAAGACAAACCTTTTTGACCCGTTTTGAATACTGACCCAAACACACCTTTACTTTAAGCTGTCAAAACTAAAGTGACATTAAAATCTATTTTAACACTAAAATTATTAAAACCTTTTATCTACTCTTACTAATACTGCACTAATTAAACTATTTTGACACTAAAACTTATAGCTTATTAGGAAATATAAGCTAGTTTCTCTCCTAGGCTCATTGTACTATTATGACAGAACTTGAGAATTTAAGATCTTAATGAACTAAACCTATAACAACTCAATGCATTAACATCACTAAGCTAACTAAACAAATCTAAACACAATTGAACACAAATAAGAGCAAAGAAATAAGCTAATTGAGTAAACTAAATTTAAGCTAAAATGAAATGTACAAGTTAAAACCTGAAAATTGATTGTCTCAGAACCTAGCCACTCTGTCTGAATGAGTGGCTTTAAACCCATGAACCTATTGGCTCCCTAGCCTCTAAACCTGAGCTTAAAAGCTCAATAAGCTAATATTAGCTTATTAACTCCTTGTACCTCAATATCGAATCCAATGAACTCAGTTTTCCATGTTTTGATGTAAATTGAACCAAGCTAGTAAGTGAATGACTTTTAACAAAATTTTGACTGAACTTGAGCTTATGAACAAGTATAAGCGCAAATGAGCTTATAAGAGCTCATTAAAGCAAAACAGCTAAAATTTTGAAATGAAAAACACTTGAAACTTAAAACTGAATTTTATTGCTTAAAATCGTAAAGTACAAGCTAAAAGTTACAAAGTACAAGTAATTAAAGCTGATTTCTAAGAACTTAAAAGAGAATGCTTAAAAATACAAAAAAAATTACAAACTGAGAATCAAACTAACTAACTACTTCCTCTACTTGTTCATCTCTCTCTCTTTTATAGATGTCCCAGGGGTCTTCTTGTGTTTGTGTTGTGAGAGGTTAAAGCCCAAAGCAATCTCAGCCTTTAATTTCCATTTGTGCTTCTTTGGTTTCATCATAGCCATCGAA
Organism: Tanacetum coccineum; assembly: GCA_026074375.1. NCBI lineage: Eukaryota > Viridiplantae > Streptophyta > Magnoliopsida > Asterales > Asteraceae > Tanacetum > Tanacetum coccineum. The sequence goes on from BQNB010049829.1 coordinate 23,011, forward strand.
ATAAGTCTTGGGGAGTTGTGGGATTGCCAACTTGGCAATCTTACAGCTGGGAAAGATAGTGGAGGGGGGGAAAAGTGATTATCCATGGGAGTGGAGAAGAAACGCAGGGTAAAAACGGGGTGGTTAACCCGTGAATTTTGTACTATGTTTTGGGCGGGAAAAAGGGTTATAAAGGTTGGGGGTGACAGGGTGTAGTTTAGGGAAATGGCAACATTAGTCCTCCAAAGTTATAATAGGGTTTGCACCGTACGTCCTTGTGGTGGTAAAGGGTTTAGGGTTTTGGCAACATAACCCCCCAGGGGTTATATAACCCTTTGCACTAACAGTCCTTGGGTGTACAAGTCTTTGGACATGGCAGAATTGGTCCTTGGAGTATAACTTTGCCACATTGACAGTTTAAGCCCTTGTCTTCATTTTTCTCTTTTCTTCTTTAAATATAAGTTTAGGGATTTACAAGTTTAGTCCCTAAACTTATATTTCTTGACTTTTGGCCTCGGGGTTGACTTGGGTTGACTTTGACTTTGACCAGTTGACTTTTTTGTTGACTTTTTGACTTGATTGACTTTTCGGCTTCGATTTGGCTTTGTCTTTCACAGTCTTTTCCATTCCGAGTCCGGTTTTGTCGTTTTGGCTTTGTTTTTCGTCCTTTTCTTAGTTATCCGTTCCTGCACAATACAATTAGCAAAACAAGCGTATATTTGGCATTTTAAGTCCGTTTTTGGTTATTTTAGCTCATTTTTAAAGGTAAAAGGTATGTGTAATTAAACACATACCAACAGGTTATACTTAAGCTCCTTATAAAAGTACACATTATCAAAATCCAATTTTCCTGTTTTGATTTTACCTTTACCATAAATTCTACCTTTACCATCTCTAAAGGAAACAAAACCACCATCATAATCTTCATATTCAGTAAGATAACATTTGTTTCCAGTCATGTGCCTAGAGAAACCACTGTCAATAACTCCTTTTTCCTTGTACTCCTTCTGCTGTGGGTTGCCCTGCACATAAAATAAGAGAGTTAGACTCTTTTGGGGATCTAAGCCATTATAGACTTGGACCTGCCTCGTGCATCAATGTAAGAATATTTCTTGAAAGTATTTGATGCACTACTGTTTTTGGCTTTCTAAACCCAGCATGCTGAGGCCTTAACAGCATTAGCCCCTTTTCCCTTATTTTCACTTACTACTGCTCTATCCCTAGTAGTAGTATCTTTTACCCTAACAATATTAATTTTTTATTAAAAATACTGTTCTTTTTTGCTGAAAACTTATTAACTGATCTTGTGACTTATGAATATCCCTTTTGTAAGCATTTGATATATATCTAGGATGATTCTCAGTTGGTTTTGAGCCAACAATATTAACTAGTCTGACAGCAGTATTAACTTTTGCACCAGCAGTAATAATTTTTCCAGTCCTGGTTAATACTGCTTGTGGAACAAATCCTCTATTAGAGTGAGGGTGAGTCATTTTATTAGCAAAGTTCGTGTGATTCACTCTTCTTGAGTTGTTCCACACTGGTCTTATAACCTTTTTATCACACACATAATGAAGATGCTCAAAACTACCACAAACATAACAAGCTTTATTAATCATTTTAAAGTCACTTCCTAGTCTTTGAGACATAAGATTGTTCCAGTCTCTTTGGCTCCCCCTAGGATAGTGTTTGTTTTGTTTAGGTGTCACTACCTTCTCTACTGTTTCCCTAGCAGGCTTAACAAATCTTATTTTTTCAATGCTAGATCTAACAGTATAATCTTTCTCACTTTCATCATCAGAATTCTAGTCCTCAATGATTAGAGGTATAAAGTTGTTCTCCTTAACAATTTTAGGTTCTACTGCATCACCATTATTTTTTACACCAGCAGACTCATGATTTGACATATCTTTCTCACAATCACTAGGTGTAATAACAGTAGTGACATCCATATTCTCACTTTTAACTATTTCATCTATAAATATTAGATCAGGTTTGCGAGGTATAAAATTCCCTGTATAAGGTGGAGGAACTGCATGATATCCCTTGGACCTATTATACTCTTGATTTTCTAACATCTCAGATGAATTTACAAAACTTTCTACTGCAGGAGAAGCTACAGTAGCTGCAATATATCCTAATCCAGTTTTAAACTTGTCACTAACTTGACTTTCCAGTAAATTATTCAAAGATTTAGATGAATTTTGAAACTTCTCTAAAGTTAGCTTTAACTCATCTCTCTTTTTTTCTGCTTTTTCCAATTTCTTTTTGTTTTCAACTAAAGCATTATCTTTTAGTCTAACTTCAAGTTTTAAAACATTAATGCTTTCTTCAAACACAGCCTCATTTTTCTTATATTGAGCTAGTCTAGCTTCAACTGACTCTAAACCTGCTTTATAAGATACTAAATTAAATTGAGACTTGTTGTAATTAGAATTTAAATTGTCATATTGTTCTTTAAGAGTAGCATAAGCTTTTACACATGATTTAGAACAAGAATCTACCTCAGAATCTGAACTGGAAGAACTTCCTGAAGATGTATGTGCCATTAAAGTAAAGTTTGTAGGATGCTCTTCTTCAGCTTGGTAGCTCCAATCATACCCTCCAATTCCATCTTGAGCAACCAATGCATTTTCATTGGGAGTTTCTATTGTTACAATTCTTCTATTATTCTCTTTTTCTCTTTTCTCCTAATTCCTTGGAAGTCTACATTCTCTTGCAAAGTGACCATATTTATGACAATTGTAGCACTCCACTTTTGACCTGTCAAATCCAACTCTTTTACCATTTACATCCAACTGCTTGCCTGTCCTCTTGATGAATCTCCTAGCTCTAATTGTCAGCGTGGTCATTTCTCATTGTAGATCCATTTCTTCTAGGTCATCAGGATCAATTTGTTCTAGATCCTTTCTTGACATTTGAGGATAATTAGGCTGACTAGCTAGGAAAGCACATATCACAGCATCACTAAGGTTATCTTCAGATGTAAGACTACTTTGAGTATGAGCAGTATTAACTTCATAAGCAGTGTTATCTGCCTCATTTGTACTGCTGTTTTTGTTAGTGTTGTTGGAGGACACAAAAGCCACATTTTATGAATTTTGACTTGTGTTTGTTAAATCTTTGAATTCAAGCTTAGATATCTTTAAGTTGTTGTACAAGTCATCCAAACTGATGGTTTTAATTTCCACTTTGTTCCTCCAGATTAAAGCATGAGTCTTCCATTCAGATGGAAGACTTCTCAACAGTTTTAAATTCATGTCCTCTTGAGAAATTGTTTCACCTTGGATCTCCAACTGACTAATAAGTTTTTGCAACCTATCAAAAGTTTGATCCATTGTTTCTGAGCTTGATCCTGAAAAGTTCTTATATTGTTGCTTGAGTAGAGTCCTCTGAACTTTCTTGGATTCCTTGTTACCTCCATTCCTCTTCTCTATGCTTCCATGAGCAGTTTTGCATCCTTATATGAATGAAACTTCGGTTGATCCTTATTTGGGAGATCCATCAACAGAGTTCCTTTAGCTTTCATCTCATTCCTCCTATCACGCTTTTCTTCTGTAGTAGTAGGTTCATATTCTTGCTCAACTTCTCTAATTTTTCTTTTCAGCACTTTGTTGCCATTCAGAATTACTTCCCAGAGAGAGTAATCAGTCATGAGAAAGTATTGTTCTATCCTCATTAACCAGAGATCATATTCCCCTGGGTTAAGGATAGGAAGTTTTGCAGTTAGAGTTGTAGAAGTAGTTCCTGCCTCCATCTTATCACTGAGAGATAGATTTAGTAGAGATTGATTGTTTCTTCTTATTCAAAGCTTCACTACAAGCTCTGATACCACTTGTTGATCTTAATGAATAGATCTTTAACTCCTTAGCTTGATGTAAGGTTTAGTATCCTTGGATAAATCCAAAAGTACTAAGAATGAAACTTTAAGTGAATGATATAAACTATGCAAAATCTAGTTTATATCACTAAGAAGTATAACCAATAGAACAGTAATGTATGTTTGACAAAACAGAAAATATAACCAAAACAATAAGCTTTAATATATTAATATGAATACTCTTTGATAGTGTTAGGGTTTACAACCTTGAAGCTATGAGAAACTGATATCTAAAACCATAACCTATGATCTCCTTTTATACACCAAGGAGTTCTTTACAAGATAACTACAAATCTTCTAAACTTCTAAAAGATATCAACATATCTTCTAATTATATAAGATATATACAATATAAGTCTATAAATATCACAAAACGTGTTTAACTCTTCATCAGTACTAATCTTCATGCAGCAGTATAAAGTTCTTCTTCACCAGTATTAAGTTAGTACTAGCAGTACTAACTTTTACTCTGCCAGTACTAACCAGTTAGTACTGTTAGTTATAATCTGAGCAGTACAAACTTTTTGACCTGGCAGTGCTAAGTGTAAAGACCTTTAATTCCCAATAGTTGGTTCTCATTGTATTTTCTTTTTTTTTAACGGCAAAGATGGAATATATATAAAAAAGCGTCTAGCAAGACGCTAGAAACTTAAAGTACAATAGAGTCAACAAAAAGAATTACATAACATCAAAAAATGGTAAAATCCCGAGACTTTAACTGCGAGGGAATCAAAAGGGATGAAAAAACTTTTGACACGAAGGCCGACGGATCGGTTTTCACTTCGGCAAAAGAAAAACCCCCCATCCCGGAGGCCGAGCCACCGGTTTTCACTTCGGGATGGATTTTGATGAAACCCCAAACAAGTCCCGAGAGAAGGATGAAAAGAAGAACCATCCTCAAAACCGACGAAGTTGCCAAACGAAAAAACCTTGGCCTACAGGTACGCCAACCCAGCGAACTTGAACGCCAGCTTCAGGAAAAAACCAAAAGCAGCTCTAACCATTGCCATTACGCGTGATCGAAAGGGGATACATAAGCCAGTCATTCCAAGATAACTTCATATGGTCCCTATTGTGAAGCCACGAAAATGAAGAGAAACGAACATTATCGAATAGATCACTTTTCCTCAACGGTTGAGAGTTAAACGTGACGCTATTTCGGTATCTCCAAAGCCACCAAAGAACCGAAGTAGTAATAACATAGAACCTGTGTTTTTTCTCTTTAGAAGCATGCCAAGAGATGATCCAATAATTGAAATAATCCCAAAAAGAAGCTTGAAAAAGAGGAATATCACACCATCTAAAAACGAGCTTCCACATATCGGTAACAATGTCGCATTCGAAGAAAATATGATTAGCAGATTTAACATTGGCATTGCAAGAAAGACAAGAGATGGCCGGAATATCCATACCACGCGAAGAGAGATTCAATCTATGAGGGAGTCGGTCCAAAGAAAGCCTCCACATAAACACATTGACCTTCCGGGGGATAGATTTATCCCAAGTAGTAGCATGAGCAAGAGTGGGAAGGATATTTTGGTCAATCCTATAACGTGCATCCTTCACGGTAAGAGTACCATTAGGACCAAGACTCCAAGTACAAGTATCTTCATTGACATCAATATTTAGTTGACCGGTCTCATTTAACATGTCACATAAATAGGAAAGATTTCTAACACCAAGATTGGTTCGAGACCAATTCCAAGACCATTGCCCATTATTAATACGATCAATGATAAGACAATCTTTGTCTTGATCAAGATGATAGAGCCGATTGTACCTTGTAAAAAGAGGAGTCTCGCCTACCCAAATATCTTTCCAATATGTCTTTTTTGTGTTGTTGTTTTGTTGAAAGTTGAACATTTGACGTTGCAGCTCAAATTCTTCTTACCTTTGTTAAAACTTCTTTTCTTTTTTCATTTGTCGTTGCTTTATCTACAAATATTGTAACACCTCAATTGAGTATGAAGCGGAATGCTTGAAATATCCGAAGGCGTTACATTTATTGGGTCAATAGCACAAGATAGAGAAACGACATCTAAACGTGTCGGTTGAAAAAGATACATGGGGTTAACAAAATACTTGTTTGTAATAAGCTCATGGCTATCTTCAAATGGTTTCACAAAATAGATAAGATTTCGGTTTATAACAAATTGTCCCTAAGTGTAATAAGACCCCCACATCTTTAGTGTTCACTCTTTCATTTTATTGACTTCCCAATGTATCATCGCACCTCGTGCCTTATTGACCTGAAAAACATGCTTAAAACGTCAACATAAAGTTGGTGATTTCATGGTTTATGTAAATCAATGGTAGGACCGCAAGATTTTCAAGTGTATGAATAAGCAACAAATGCAAACATCATAAAAAAGTATTACGTTTCCTAAGCTCATGAGACCGAGCTAGACATGTATGAATGCAAATATAAATTTGCCAATAGGTGCCGTGAATGATGTGCTAACCTGCAACATCCCAGATTCGTCATGGTCTGCGTTCGTTCCCGTGATAGCTAAATCACCCGAACGGGGATCGTAAATTCCCTAATAGATCTATCCATAACATTCGCGGCCCGCACAATGTAATTCTGAATTCACACTATGCAATTAAAGGCTCATATCATGGACATAAAAAGGGTTATGGTAATTTAGGCAAACAGTTAATCATGGCATAAAATGTACACTTGCGTCCAGATTTGTAAAATAAGCTCACCCCAAGGATGTAAATCATTTAAATAATTGTAAAGCATGGGGCTATGAACTCACCTTAGCCGGTAGTTCTCTGAATGATAACAAGTATCCAAGTAAGCAGTGAATCACACCGTTAAGTACCTAAGTAAGTACGGTCAAGTCTTAGTTTACACATTTAAACTAACGACTCATTGTATAAACTAAATCCCATTTTAAGTTTATATATATATACCGTTATCACTTGTGTGGTGACACACAAGATCATTGTATTTATAGTTTCGATGGTTCTCGAGAAACGTGAAATCATTATTAATAAATATACTTTATTTATTAATTTGTTATTAAATCGTTCGACGTCCGAATATCTAAACGTTCGACCGACGTATAAATGTTTTATTTATTTCACCTTGGCTCTAAACTACCCTTAAGTTTCTAGTTGTTACATTTTTAGTCCCTAGGTTTACAAATATACACATTTATATTTTAAACCTTCTAGTTTCGGAAATGACACAATTAGTCCCTCAAGTTTATAAAAAGATAGTTTTAGGTTTTTATAGTTTCGCCTTCATCCTTAAGTTTCAGACTATTTCAAAAATGGTCCCTGGAGTTGTTGTAATTTGGAAAATAACAAACTAACCCTTTAAGTTTCGGCATTTACGGTTTTAGTCCCCCGACTTTGTAAAAATCGCATTTTCATCCCAATTAAATCCCGACAAGTGGCGTTTGGCCTTATTTAGTTCAAATAAGCCAACAAAGCAATCTCGGCTTATATATAAGCTATTCGAGCTTATTTTGGCTTAACGGGCCTTATTGGGCCCGTTAAGGTCCGTTTAGCTTTTTAAACGATCCATTGTAGTTTCTATAGGTCCGAAATCCCTCGACAAGCCCATAGGGACTGTTAAGCTTATAATAAGCTCGTCGAGCTTATTGAAGCTTATTTAGAGCTTATTGGGCTTA